>OU795042.1:6803201-6902025 GCA_917208275.1 Patella pellucida
AGAATATAATAATAGCCGGGTGCTTTGAATTGTGTACGATAGTCCGAAATTTGACTCGGAATGTTACCGTTCTTTCACTTTAAAATATTGAGAAATTGGCGACGTTTAGGATGAGAGCACACCCCTTTAATACGATTGTGACAAGTTTTACTAATAATATTTAGAAAGCTTATTTAATCACCTTTTCGAATACATGTAGCCGGATGCTCTGAATTTTATACCATGGTCCGAATATGATTGTGCCAACTTTTACTAATATTATTTAGAAAGCCTATTGAATTGCCTATCAAAATATATATAGTGGGGTGCTCAGAATTTTGTACGATGACGCGAATTTCGACGTCGAAAAATATACCGGCCTATCTCACATTTAAAATATTGCAAAAATTGTCGACGTTTAGGATAAGAGCGCACCCCTTTAATATAATTGTGCCAACTTTTACTAATAATATTTAAAAAGCATTTTGAATTACCTTTAAGAATATATATAGCTGGATGCTAAGAATTGTGTACGATAACACGAATTTTGACTTCGAACAAAAATATCGGCCTGTCTTTACATTTAGAATATTGAAAAAGTGGCTACGTTTAGAATGAGAGCGCACCCTTTAATATGATTGTGCCAACTTTTACTAATAATATTTGGAAAGCTTATTCAATCACCTTAATCGAATATATATAACCAGATGTTCTGAAGTTTGTACGATGGTCCAAATTTTGACTTGGAATATTTAGAATATTGAAAAAAATGTTCAGGTTGAGAGCGTGCCCCTTTAGTATGACTGTGCCAACTTTTATTAATAATATTTTGAAAGCCTTTTCGGTAACCTTTTAGAATATATTTAGCTAGATGGTGAGAATTTTGTACGATGGTCCGAAGTTGGACTTTTAAAAAAGTACAGGGTTTTCCTTACATTTAGAATATTGAAAAATTGGCAAATTTTGTGAAAGCTTATTTAATCACCTTTTAGAATAATATATAGCCGGGTGGTGATAATTTTGTACGCTGGTCCGAAGTTAGACCTTTAAAAAATTACAGGTTTATCCTTACATTTAGAATATTTAAAAATTGGCAAATATTGTGAAAGCTTATTTAATCACCTTTTAGAATA
Organism: Patella pellucida; assembly: GCA_917208275.1. Classification (NCBI taxonomy): domain Eukaryota; kingdom Metazoa; phylum Mollusca; class Gastropoda; family Patellidae; genus Patella; species Patella pellucida. Next base: position 6,804,314 of record OU795042.1, read on the forward strand.
TATATAGCCGGGTGCTCTGAATTTTGTACGATTGTCCGTATAAATTGTTATTTGCGGGGTTTTTTATACGAACATATGTGATAGTAAATATTATATGATTGTGCACAAAATAGGAAGACAAAATAAGAAGATTAAAAATGTTGAAAAATGTGAAGAAAAAAACCCCCTAGGCCTACGTTTTTTCTATACAACATTCTACATAAAATTTTATTTTGATTAGTATCCTTTTCGTCAAATTCAAAGTGAAGCCAAATCCGGCTTGTGCAGTTTCTCTTCGGGACAATATGCGAAGTTGTCCCGTCTACTTCAACTACTTGAAGAACTTTGTCGTCTGGCATTTTTGAACCGACCTATAGACGTCGCCAACCATCCGAAACTATACATATTAAAACTGAACGTTGATAATCCAGTAGACATGGTACAAGGGTTAATCAGCGAAATGGATGTATGAGATGTGTTGTTGACGTTTGGGAAAGTAGACGAGGGAGTGTAGGGAGTGATAGTTAGATGTATTATGAATGGTTAGTGTGGCTGTGGTGTTACGGTGAAATACCATGCCGCCACCGTAACACAACAGCTTTATGATTTGTTAGACAGGAGTGATGTAATAAGTGCGACAATAATAAATAACATATTTCTGATTTTATTGTCGTATTTTCCCACTTGCACTGGTTGTACGCCATTTTGAAATTAGCTGACGAAGACAGCTCGTGCGGCGATTGTTCGACTCCGGGCTGCTCTGTCAGTATCTAACAAACGCATTTAGTTCGCGTACAACTTTTAACGAGAGTTGCCAGGCAACGAAACATACGCCCACAGCAGCTAAATCGTCCGGGCAGTAAACAAGAGTTGTCGCATATTTTACTTTTTTCGGTAATAAAACATTTATAATACACTAAAATATGAATATTAAAGTCAATCGGTTATTAACTTTAGCCTCTAGAGGGTCCACAAGATTTTTTGAAGTGATCAAGGGCCATAACTATGACAGCGTGTTTTGGAAATCGCCGAAAATCAATAGGCTTCTCTGTCTCATGACCTTGAAGTGATCAAGGGCGATAACTCTGACAGTAATTATCGGAAATTGCTGAAAATCAATGGGCTTCTTCGTCACATGACCTAAACTCTGTGTGTAAATTTAAAGTCAATCGGATATTAACTTTGGCCCCTAGAGCATTAACAAGAATTTACGAAGTGATCAAGGGCCATAACTCTGACAGTAATTATCGGAAATTGCTAAAAATCAATAGGATTTTTAGCTTCATGACCTTAAACACTGTGTATAAATTTAAAGTGAATCGGATATTAACTTTGGCCTCTAGAACACCCACAATATTTTTTGAAGTGATCAAGGGCCATAACTCTGACAGTAATTATCGGAAATCACTGAAAATCAATATGTTTTTTCGTCTCATGACCTTAAACACTGTGTATAAGTTTGAAGTCAAACGGTTATTAACTTTAGCCTCTAGAGCGTCCACAAGATTTTTTGAAGTGATCAAGGGCCATAACTATGACAGCGTGTTTTGAAAATCGCCGAAAATCAATAGGCTTCTCTGTCTCATGACCTTAAACACCTTGTATAAATTTAAAGTCAATTGGATATTAACTTTATTCTCTGGAGCGTCCACAAGCAATTGTGGACACCGGACCGACGGACGGACGGACCGCACTTACTACACTCGTCACTAGGCTTCCTATACATATTATAATATTCAATTTACACCCTTTTTAATTAACACACCTTATCTAGAGTTATAATCCGAATGTTATTTTCTTTATCGAAATCCGTAGGTATTTACCTTTTTAGCTAGATTTTTATACGGCAAACGTATGTTTTAACCTTGACCTATTACTCTGTGATAAGCCTCCGCCGCAAAAAGAGTTCTCGCCTTTTATTATAAGTATCATGTGCGGCAGGTTAGTTTGCTTCTAAAATCGCTGTTCTCCGTTCCAAAAAATACAAAAGTAATTTTCTACCAGACAACCATGGTTCTATTCACCGAGACTAGATAATTTCTCTCGGTGTAAGGATATTATCGCTATGAATAAGTTCATACACTGTTGAGAAAATAATACCGTTGATTTGCTTAGCAACAAATTGAGCGTGTACTGACAAATCTGTGCGTTATAAATATGAACGGTCTTCAAACATTCGGTTTATAATTAGCGATACACAGGTACAGTGGCAAGTGTTATACTTAACAGACTAATACCTCAAAAGTACCTACGCGCGAAATCCCAGATTTTGGTACATGTAAAAAAAAAATAGTGCCCATGCGCGTGCCAGTAATAGAAAAACTAAGAGTTCGCGCATAAAAAATGCACGAACGTAGCAGGCGCGGTGTCATCAAGACTAGAAAAATGCCAAAATAGTAACGTTTTTTCCAGTTTTTCTTATTTTAACTTTCGACCTATTTAAAACCCGGTGTACCAGTCACGGGATCTTGTATATTTTGGGACTTGTATATTATTAATCGCATCAACGCAATACGTTGTTTTTTAATGTAATAAATAAAGAAATATTAATAGTAAAATCAAATTAAACACAATACTAAGTTCAAAGTTGAATACGAAACTATGGCTAATAATCACATCAACTGAATACTATGTTTTATGTTTGTATTATGACTATTTAATAATAAATACCTTGTTAATTCTTTTGTCTTGTCTTAATTGATTAATTAACACCCACCGACGTCGGCACTGATGAGTACTGATTAGCCCTTTATTTACCGACCAATCAACCCTATAATATACGGCTGGGGCTATTTACCGTATGTGGTAAGACAATCCGGAGACTATTTGCCACATGTGACAAGTCTCCGTACCGATATAATCAACCGATTTCAATAAAACTTACAGATCACGATAACTTTAGAAATATATCGGACACTTCCGGTTAGCGGTTTCCGAGTTTCTAAACTATCAGGTTAGAAACATTTCATGTGGCACGACTACAGGCACAATTATCAACCGATTTCAATGAAACTTACAGATTTTAATAACATTAATAATATCTCAAAGTAGCCACAATTTTGGCCACTTCAAGTTAGCGGTTTCGAAAATATCAGGTTACCACACACTGTGGCACGGCTACAGACCACAATTATCAACCAAATTTCAACGAAACTTACAGATTATAATTACATTAACAATATCTCAAACTAGCCAAAATTTCGGCCCCTTCCAGTCAACGGTTTCCGAGATACCAGGTGACAACACATTTCATGTGGCACGGCTACAGACCACAATTATCATAAATTTCAATGAAACTTCCAGATTATAATAACATTTATAATATCTTAAACTAGCCAACATTTCGGCCACTTCCGGTTAGCGGTTTCCGAGGTATCTGGTTACCACACATGTCATGTGGCACGGCTACAGGCCACAATTATCCACTGATTTTAACGAAACTTACAGATTATAAAAACATTAATAATATCTCAAACTAGCCAAACATTCGGCTACTTCCGGTTAGCGGTTTCCGAGACATCGAGGTTACGTGTAAAGTAACGTGATGTCGGGTTGTCGCCTTATAGAACGGAAAGTCCGACGCCCACAAGCATCAATCTAAACTTTTGATCATTAACATCTGAATTTGACAAACTTGGTACATATGCATATGATTTAAAATTATGAGTAACAAAACAGCTCGGACACGGACTGTCTGATAGGAACCAAAATGGAACTCATTCAAGAGATATTCTTAACGTGTATCAATTTTCATCTAAATCCAAGGGCATCCTCGACTTTGGTATTACTTTAGAAACGATATCGGATCTGACGATGTCCTCTTACAATTCCTGTTCGTTTCTCTGCAATAAGAAAATACAACTCTCCCCCACCTATGTGGAAACCTTATCGTTTGTTTAACCTCGCGCTTGCGCAGAGGGTTCTGGGCTGGGTTAAAACAAGATTTCGAATTTCGATCATTTGTGTTTCAACATTTTGTAAATCTGGGGTACCTTGTCAATTTTTTTTATACTTTGACCACTTTCAATTTTAGACAAACGACTAATACAATTTAGTTACTGTGAGGACTAAACTTGCAACAGTGTCAGTAGATATAACATAAAGATTATATAATGGGTGTTACTTTTCATACGTATTCCGGAAAAAATATAGCCTTACTCCAGAACCCCAATAAATTGAAAAAAATAACATAAGTTAATATATATCTAGTTTCTTTTAGCATTTTCCAGAAGGAGTCCAGGTTCTGCCTGTTCTCTTACATCATCCAATGTGCATATAGATGATCTTATTTCTGTTATGTTTGTTGTATAAATCCTATTGGAACTGTGAATATGAGCTATTACATAGAAAGAGAAATAAGAATGCTATACGCTATTACCGAATAGACCTCTTGCGATCATCTACCGGTAGGCCTTCTGTATTTATGTATATTTTTAAGTTGTTTTTAGATAACGACTCTATCCGGACGGTTTATATGTGCGAGTCCAAATTGCATATTGTAATATGTTACAAACTAGTCTATCTACATTGGTGATTTTATGGGTTCATTCTGTATAAAATAAATCAATATATTATCGAAGCTGAATAAGCGGAATCCATTTTGGAATACTCAAAATTGCTCAAAATATACAGATAAAGTAAACACAAATAATTGATGGAGATGAACTGGTAGTTATCCAAGTTTAAGTGAGATTATTCAATAGTTTCAGGTTTCAACTTGGAAGTCCAATTTCTACCAGTGTAATTGAGAAAGTTCCCTGATAAAGTATTAAACATAAAGATGGCATCCAGGTAGGTTTTATGTTTAAAGGGTGTGTGGTTCTATTCTTTGGGACTGGGTCTTAACGCACATGTGAATGCGAGATAAGCGTATTTGTATTGATTTACAATCCATTATGATGGGTGGAATACGTGAACACTCCAAACTGAGCGACCATTGTTTACCCCGGATTTTTCCATAGTCGCCTTATTTTTTCGATAATATGAGATAGAAGTTCAGCCCCTTTAACATCACGATCTCTTGATAGTCGGCTTATTATTGTCGGATATTTTCGAGTGAATGATCCCAAAACCATTGTCAATTAGTAAACATTAATCCGGGTACAATTAAAGTACAAAATACAAAACTGTAATAAATACTTAATATGTAACATTTTCCATTTATAGTTCAGAACAGAAACAAGATTATACAGACACCCAGGGTAAGTTTAAATATATATTGTTCATTTGAGAAGGAATGAAATAGGGTTTGACGTCCTCTGTACCGACTGGGATAATGAAGAAGGGTATACGCAATACAGTGTGTTTCGGGGGAAATTTTGAAGGACTGTATTTCGAATTCTAACAGCCAAGGTTTCGTTTACGTGCATGGCAACGTGTATGCGAATCCTACCCGAACGAGGAGACTCTGCAAGGTCATTAAAGGGGCAGTCCCGTATTGGAAAAGAGTCTCAAAAATAAAAGTCCGAGTACGTATGAAATTGAAACGCCAAAATATAGAAGAATGGTGTATATACACTGACTCAAAATTTCAGCTCAAAATATTGAGTCCTTTGGACGTGAGTGTTAAAACAGCTTATCCGGACACGTAACCCTTCTAAGATTTCGGGTCATTTGTTTCGTTGGGTGACCCGATAATCGATTTCCGTTCCTTTGGAGGTCTACACGGTGAATGGTCGATGTGCTGTACTTGATAACAAAAAGTAAATTTCACCGACACGCTATTTTTATTAAAAAAAGTCTGGTTTTATCCAATCACCGCATAATACAGCTTGGGACACCGGACTCTATTTCCAGATAAAGACTGGCGGGTTAAAAATGTTTGAAAACGTATTACATATATTGTGTTAGTTGCTCGGCCCTAAGGTGTGGGATTTAAAGGGATTTTAACAAAAAATAAAGAAGTTTTATTCTCAAAAACATTATCCGGATTGACCCTTCAATGAATCAATTAAGATACAATATCATTAAGTTAAATCGAATTGTTAAAACTAGAATTTAACTGAAATAATCAAATAAAAATTCAATAATATCATCTAAACAGGTTGACTGATTTGGTCTACCAACCTCTATATTTAGACAACACGGTACAGGGCCGGCGGAAGCAATTCTTGATTGGGGGGGGGGGGCTCCCATCCTAGGTCCAGGGATGTAGGTAGGATTTGCTGAGTTGTTGTAAAAAAAACTTTGGGAGGGGGGCGTGGTCTTTTATCAAAATTCAACCCTTATTCAATTATTGGTGTATTTCCAGAGCATTTGCTGTCTTTTCTTTGCTTCAGTGTAAGTCAATTTCCATTTATATTATATTCAAATTTTTATAGGCCTATTCTTAAAATGGTGTTTGTAGTAGGCTATTCTATATTATTATTACTGTGGAATGAGAATCAGGTCAGACAGAAGTTGAGAAAGAATAAGAAACATTGACATTGTGGATAGGCTAGGATTTAATATAGATTCGGTAGAATTTACCGTAGAATGCGTACATTATAAATTGATCGTACAACCGAACGTTCGATACCATTTACGACATCCAAACCTTTAACATTGGTCTGTGACCGTGAAATAAATAGACCTGCACAACTTCTAAATTTAAATAAACATAATACCAATACGTCTTTCTTTAAACTAATTTGGGATGATAGGGTATACTACGGCACCCAAAAATAGATAATGCCGTGTCAAACATGGTTTGCGTGGGCTTATAGTTACCATGGCTTTGCCGGGGGTGGTAGATTTCGAGTGTGGAGTCTGAGTACAGAGTGGGAGAAGGACGAAGTCGAGGGGGTTTAAATACGACTGGGCGGCTTTCTTCGATTTTTTCTTTTTGATGGGCGGCAAAAAACAGTGCCGCTCGGCGTGGCATGGCCTACTTTAACGTACCTACACGCACGGGCGTGTCGCGGGCTGAAAAATCCGGGCTTTGAAAATCTAAAATCCGTGCTCTGAAAAAAGGTGTGTATATCTTTGTGAATATGAGTGTGTTACAGACCCTTCATTTCTCGAAAATCGCATCGAAAATACGGGCCCAAGGCTGATTCTTTCAATCGACTTTGGACTTTTCTTGAACATCCGATGCCCTGACAATCGGTCGGGCATACATAAATCTGTCAGTCAATTCTTTGGTATTAAAAGTGTAATAAGAAGTGTGATAATAATTCTTGAAGTTATTAGTGTACTTCTGGTGAGTTTTGTCCGATTGTTTTGTTCGTAGTTCATGATCTGTTTGGTCACAATTTCTTAAAGCTATGGTGTTCCCGGCGTTCTCTGACGGTCGAATTTTGAAAATTTTCTCGGAAAAAAAGCATTGACAAGGAGACCGTGCTTCGTCAAATAATCCTTAAAATAGGCCCTGTAAGTCCCTATAGGCGAAGGTCCAGGGGACGCAATAGCCTGAAGAAAAGAGTACTTGTGGCCAAATTATTGGGGGGGGGGGGCTAAAGCCCCCCTAGTCCCCCTACTCCGCCGGGCCTGCCGGGTAAACTGTGTAAACTCCAGAAATCTCTGGTGGTTATAATATTATAAAGATATTTTTATATTCTTACGATGTAGATGAACCAACAGTTAAAACAAAAATTCAGATATTTCAAGGAAAAATAGACGAAAGTCGTACAGCCTATAGAAGCACGGGGTCAGTTATTTTGAAGGTAAGAATTATACACTTATATATTACGCAACAGTAGTAGGCCTAGTGGTTGGAGTGTACTGTTCTCGTACAATGTAATTGCGTCAGACCTGGGTGCAATAACAATAGCTATGGAAAATTAATTTCAATATATCTCACTTAAAGGGAATCTCTCGATTTTGAATTAAAGTCTGTTTACGTATGAGATTTAACAGCCAAAATACATACGAATGATGTACTAACCTTGTCTCAAAATTTCAGCCCAAAATATTGAGTCTCAATTTCCAGATGACGACTGACGGGTTTGAAAATGTATTAAATTAGGTGCTCGGCCCTCAGATAGAGGATTTTAAGGGCTTTTAACACAAAATTAAGCAGTTTTATTATACGCCCACATTTTCATGTGGACGCATATTGTCGTCTACCCTGCTCGTCTGTCCGTCTGCCTGTCCGTGTACAATTGTTTGTGAACAGTCTACAGGTCTCAATATTTATCCGATTTCAATGGAACTTGAAATATAGGGTTTCACCATAAGATCTCGGTTCCGTTCGATATTGGCATATATCGGCCCGTAACTGTATGCATTATGGCACCCAATTTTGATGAAACTTGAAATGCATGTTTATAACCCAACGATCTTGGTTCCTTTCGATATTTGCGCATATCGGATAGTCAATTTCTGAATTATGGCCCCGACTGTCCGAAACAATCGTATATGTTAGCTTGTGGCCCCTCTGGATGTCACAATTATTATTCGATTTAACAAAACTTTTGATTATAACACCGTTGCACCCTAAGGGAGGTTGAGTTCGAATTTTGTGAAAATCGGACCAACATTGCCGGACAAAATGACCGCCGTTTGTACGCGAATAGTGTAAAAATATGGTATATCAAGATTGTGGACCCAGTAGAGGTCACAATTTAATCCGATTTTGATTAACGCCCATCGGAACGTAACTTCCTGAATTATGGCCCCTGATTGTCCGACAAATAGCCTTTTTAACTTGTGGTCACTCTGATGGTCACAGTTGTTATCCGATTTAAAAAAAACCCAAACATTTGATTATATCACCGTAACTGGAAAATCGGACCAAAATTGCCAGGTCGAGTTCGAATTTCGGGAAAATCGGACCAAAATTGTAAAACAAAATGGCTGCCGTTTGTATGCGAATAGTGTAAAAATATGGTATATTAAAGTTGTGGACCCTGTAGAGGTGTCAATTTTGATTTGATTTTGATGAAACTTGAATGCAGGTTTATAATCTAATGATCTTGGTTCTTGTCCATATTTACGCATATCGGATCGTAACTTCATGAACTATGGCCCCTGATTGTTCTAAAAAAATCGCCTTCGGTCCCTCCTCTGGAGGTCACAATTATTATCCGATTTAAAACAAAAACGTTTAATTATGGCACCCCCTACAGGTGAACTCTCTACAGGTCACAATTCTTATCCGAATTTGACGAAACTTGAAATATAGGTTTACACCAAAAAGATCACGGCTGCTTACGATATTGGCATGTATCGGATCGAAACTTCATTTATTATGTCCCATAATTGTACCAAATTTACGATTTTAGCTTTTTGACCGTATAGAGGTCACAATTTTGAACCAATATTGGTGAAACTGGAAATGCATGTTTATAACCCACAGATCTTGGTTCCTGTCGATATTTGCGCAAACCGAATTGTAATTCCTTTATTATGGCCCCTGATTATACGACAAATCTCTATGGCATTTTTAGCTTGTGGACCCTTTTAGAGCTGGAGCCCAGGGAGTTAACCTAGCTGAAACTCTGAAACCAATTTTCTCCGTTATAGTATCAAAGCATGTATATTTGGTATCATCAAAATGTAAGTCTGCCGAGTGTCTGGTGGTGGGTGTGGTATTCCACGCCCAAAATACCATGCCCCCTAACTAGTCTAGATTAGCTCAAAAGTGTACCACACGAAATTCGCACAGCAATGTACCGTACATCTTCAGGTATCACAAAAACACCCCGACAGAAATTTGTAGTGGTGGTGCACATCTAACAGAGCTATGTAATTACCAGACATTTGTAGTGGTGTAGTATCTCTGACAAGAGTTACCTAATTTCCAGTCAACAGCTAGGCTAGATTAGCTGGAATCTGTACCACCTATAACAGCCTTTGAGTTGTTCAGTACTACCACGGGAATCAGGAATGGCCACTGCCAGACAGTTTGTGCAGTGGGTTACCCCTAACAGACACGCCAAAAATGCCACAGACCCCACTAAAATAGATTAGCCGGAACTGAAATGCATGTTTATAATCTTTATACCTTGGTTACTTTCTATATTTGTGCATATCGGATCGTAACTTCCTGAATTATGGCCCCTGATTATACGAATAATCGCCTTTTAAGCTTGTTCTCCCTCTGAATGTCACAATTATTATCCGATTTAAAAACACGTTTTGTTATATTACCGTTAGACCCTAAGAAAGGTTGAGTTTGAATTTCTGGTAAATCGGACAAAAATTGCCAGACAAAATGGCCGCCGTTTGTACGCGAATATTGTAAGAAAATGGTATATCAAGGTTGTGGACCCTGTAGAGGTCACATTTTAATTCGATTGTGACGAAACTTGAAATGCATGGTTATAACCTAAAGATCTTAGTTCCTGTCCATATTTTCGCATATCAAATCGTAACTTCCTGAATTATGGCGCCAGATTGTACGAAAAATCTAGAGGTCACCATTATTATCCGATTTAAAAAAAAACGTTTGATTATATCACCATTACACTGTAATGAAAGTTGGGTTCTAATTTCGTGAAAATCGGACCAAAATTGCCAGACAAAATGGCGCCCCTGTCCATCCGAACCCTCGTCCACAATTGTTTGTGGACTCTCTATCCGATTTTGACGAAACTTGAAATATAGGTTTACCCCCGAAAGATCTCTACTGCTTTCAATATTGGCATGTATTAGATCGAAACTTCATGGATTATGTCCCCTGATTGCACGAAAAATCACGTTTTTAGCTTGCAGACCCTAGAGAGGTCACAATTTTTAACCGATTTTGATGAAACTTGAAATGCATGTTTATAACCCAATGATCTTGATTTCTTTCGATATTTGCGCATATCAAATTGTAACTTTAAGAATTATGGCCTTTGATTGTAGGGAAAATCACGTCCTGTTTTGCTGGGCGTATCCTTCCTGGCAGCCGCCGGCCAATTTTTCTAGCTGTTAATGTATATTAATTAGTATTTAGACATTGATTCACATGTCACGCCCTTCACTAACTCTTTAAACCGTCTTATGACGTAGATATTGAATGTATTAGAATAGCCGCGGCATATATTCGTTAAACATTAAACTGTAAATAATTGAAGACAATTGACTCCTTACTTGTCAAAATTTCAAACACTAATAAGTTTTTAATAAATTCATTTTCATTATCTTTTTCTATTTTTGAACACATTTAGCAAGATCGGTCAGTTCTCTGTCTGAATCTTACATAATACATCACTAACTTTCCCCATAATTATATGACAAATGACTACGAAAAGTACAAGATTTGATGTTGAAATGTTGAACTTGAATCCCGATACGCCATTTTACCGCTATTGAAGCAGTACACTATTTGCAAAAATGAATCTCTATAAAAATATCAGTCTAAATATGTTTCAAATCCGTTCAGTATTAACACAGACAAGGAATTGAAATTTCACCAATAGACACTGTTTAAGAAGCCCACGGTCAATTTGTGGTCCACAAACTGTATTGATAGGCTCTTTTAAAATGTAATCCAAACCGAGATATTGTCTAGCGTTGGTATTTGTATTTTGGTTTCCTAATTACATTTTAAACAATCAATCTGAGTATATATTAGCGGGGATTAAATTTGATATTTTACCGACAAATGCAGATGGCACGTCAGACCTTAAATTTCCAATTATCCTTTTATTCCAGAGTCCAGGTAAACAGCAAAGGAGTGATAAAGGTAGGTATAGATTCCCTGTAAGAATAATAGACATATACTAGTGTATACTATGTAATATAATGTAGACATATACAAGTATGTACTATGTAATATAATGTAGACATATAATAGTATGTACTATGTAATATAATGTATATACTAGTATGTACCAGGTATTATAATCCACTATCTATATGGTTTGTTTGATTTGGTTTAGATGCTGATGAAAAGGTTGCTAGATGTAAGGCATGTGGGCGTGACTTCACGTGCCCATGCACATCCCCACCACCAGAAGAATTATCCAGATGTCAGACATGTGGGCGTGACTTCACGTCCCCGCCTCCAGAAGAATTATCCAGATGTAAGACATGTGGGCGTGATTTCACGTCCCCGCCTCCAGAAGAATTATCTACAAATCAACTTGATGTAAGTATATAGGTTGGTTGTATCAGATTTGGTAATTTGGACCTGGATTTGAAAGAACAAGTATTATTTTGACGTGAATTTATAGCATAGTTAAATGCAAAACATATGTGGATATCCGAATCATTTAAATATAGTCCGACAGCAGGCCACAAACCTGTAAAATATAGTCAACCTTATTTATTTTGATGTCTTATATATCGTCATTATGTATAGTATAAAGATTCAGAATCCTGGTAATGCCACCATGGTACGCTTGGGGAAATTGAAATATTCAAGATGGCTGCCAGGATGTATATTCTGGTTTTTAAATGAGGTAAAATACGTGCCAGAATCGCCCGACTAGTGCACTAAATCCAAGAAGCTTGGTATTCCTACTTAAAGTGACGTCTAATTCCACTAGGGAGCCAAATTAACAAGGGTGGCTTAATTTGGCAGGAAACTTATAAAGTTCCCTGGAAAAAGTGTGTAATTTATTGAAATATAGGTTTTCGATGTATTATATATCTAAAACTACACATATTGAATACGCCAATAACCCATATTTCAATATATTGTGGGTTTCCAGCCAAAATATATCACCATTTTTATACACCCACATTTTCATTTGGACGTATTATGCCGTCGCCCCTATCGTTCGGACGTCCGTCTGTCCACAATTGTTTTTGGACTCTTTTCAGGTCACAATTCTTATCCGATTTTGACGAAACTTGACATATAGCTTTATCCCCCAAAAATCTCGACTGATTGTGATATTTGCATGTATCGGATGGAAACTTCATGTATAATGGCCCCTGATTGTTTTTAGCTTGTGAACCCTATAGAGTTAACGATTTTGATTCAACTTGACATGCATAACTTCCGGAATTATGGCCCCTGATTGTCCTAAAAATTGCCTTTTTTAAGCTTGTGGTCCCTCTGGAGGTCACAATTATTAAACGATTTAAGAAAAACTGTTTGATTATATTACTGTTACGCTGTAATGAAAGTTGAGTTTGAATTTTTAAAACTCGGACACAAATTGATCGACAAAATGGCCGCCGCCGGTGCGCGAATTGTGTAAATTGTGTAAAAAATATGGTATATCAAGGTTGTGGACCCTGTAGAGGTCACATTTTTATTCGATTTCGATAAAACTTGAAATACGTGTTTATAACCTAAAGATCTTGGTTCCTTTCGATATTTACCCATATCGGACCTTAACTTTCGAATTATGGCCCCTGCTTATACGAAAAATTTCCCTTTTTTAGCTTGGCGTCCCTTTGAAGGTCATAGTTATTATCGGATTTTAAAAACAGTTGTTTGAATGTTTCACCGTTATACCGTAATAAAGATTGAATTTGAATTTCGTGAAAATTGGAGGAAAACGGACAAAATGGCTGCCGCTTGTACTCAAATAGTGTAAAATTATGGTATATCAAGGTTGTGGACCCTGTAAAGGTCACAATTTTAATCCGTTTTTCATGAAACTTGAAATGCATCTTTATGACTCAAAGATCTTGGTCCCTGTCGATATTTGCGCATAACGACATGTGGTCGCTCTGGAGGTCACAATTATTAACGGATTTAAAAAAAACTTTTATGCCCCTTGATTTTTTTTTAAGGAAAAATCACTTTTTGTTTATTTTGTTCTATATCCATCTCTCGAAAATGTGGGCGTGTCCTGCCTGGCAGCCGCTGATAAATATGAATTTGGTACCCTAGCGGAATAAACCATCACATTTTGGAGAAATGGCCAAGATCAATGAATTAAGCAGATCACTTATCCACTAGGGTGCCAGGATGGCATCATCCGGATTCTGACTACACATATTGAATTTATATGGTCCACGTCAAGGCTTAAAATGGGGTTTGGCAACTGGACTATATACGCACACCTAATTATAATGCATAACGATTCAATCGGGACGTAGAATATGTGATATATAATATGATGTGATATATAATATGGTGTGATACAGAATATGATGTGATACAGAGTATGGTGTGATATATAATAATATACAACTGGTGGTAGTTTTCTCTTTGATGTGAATAGCAGTTATTTCTCATAACAACCTGTCATGACGTCATCATAGGTTGATATTATGTTCATATCAACCGCTGATGACGTCGTGACATTTCATATCAACCGCTAATGACGTCATCTCAGGTCGATGTATTCGACTCATATCAACCGCCGATGATCGAAATAATACAAAAAACACAGAAATAAATTTTTTATTATTTTGACAATTAAAATTTTTATGGAACAGTTTGAAACATTCAATACAGAAATAGATGACGTACTTATCAGCATATTTAAATCGGTTATCCATATCTTTCAGAATCTTCTTTCCGTCCACACACTCCTAGACTTGAAAGTATTTATTGCCCAAGATTCCCATTATAAACTATTTTTGGGTACAGTCCATGCACTTAAATAAAACAGTCGGTCAAATCCCTCTGTCTATAAAACATAGGAAAAACCTTCAATGGTAGTTCACTGTCAGAATTATCGGGAAAGAATGTCTTTTGATCCAAATTTTCTTTAGGCTTTGGATAGATCCTAATCGATAGTTGCATTCACGCCAATTCCATCGTCAGTATGTTGGCTAAAAGGGATTGATTATTCGTATAACTATCCATTTTGTTTTTGTATGAAATTCAATTCTTCAAAATGGCGCTGTGTTTACAAAAATACCATCTCGTAATTGGACGTGATTAATTCGGTAATCTTCGTTATTTGACGGAAACTACCCAGCCGTTATCCAATCATTGTTGAATATTAATGGAAAAGTCCATTTAAATTTAAGGGTGGGCGTTGTATATGTCAGATATAAACCTATCATACCTCAGTTACTATATCATATAACCCTTGGGCTGCGCCCGCGGGTCATATAATATAGCAACCTCGGGTAGGTTAATGTCTACTGATGTGATATAGAGTGTGGTGTGATATAGAGTGTGTGAGAGAGAAATGAGGTTTAACGTCCAACCAACACAATTAGGTCATTTCGGGACCAACACATGGTTTTAATGTTATTTCAAAAAATCGCTTGTGCGTAGGGGTCTGTAGCAGTGGGAGGAAACCGGAGTGCCCGTAGGAAACCCATGAGGTTGAGAAGGCGCCCCTTTCGCCATAACATATACTCTCACACCAGGGCTCGAAACCACAGCCGCAAACCAGAGGTGGCCGGCCATCTGGAGGTCGAAGCGCAGCACTCTAAACCACTAGGTCATCCCCCCCCCCCCGATATTCAATGTGATGTGATATAGAGTATGATGGATATAGTACCATAAAATAAAAACCAAGTACGAACAATCCAAATCAAAAGACAGAATTCGAGGTCCTAAAAACGTTATAGGCAAAATAGTGTATTCAAGCAAAATAGTGTAATCAGCAAATGGACTGCTCCTCGTGTACAAAAATACACGACAAGCAGTGGTAACAGGTGTCCGGAAGAGTAAGCTTACCCTGCCTGGCGCCACACCCGCCATAGCTGCATCCAATCTATTAGGCGAAATGTCAGTCAAATAGCGTGATTGGCCAATGAACTATAGTATGCAAAATGCACGTGATGAACTGTCTTAACGATGTTGTAGACATTAACAGGGTGATAGTAACAGTATACGTGTCAATTAAAAATATCTAGAATAATAGCCGAGAGAGACACGTTATATTTACCAATCAAATCAATATGATGTGTCTATTTTCTGTCTTGTCCGCAGGTTTATCTTGTTTATTTTTGTTTTGGGTGTAGTGCGGTCCTCCTGTACTTACTATTACAGTGTGATGTGATACCAAATTAACATTATAAGATATAGCCGACTACATATTGAATAATGATTTAATATTAAGTTAAAAATTTCTATAGTTACTTACTTAATCCTGTCTGGATTATCGCCCTTATTTTATGCCTTTGCATAGTACTATTTCTTCTGCATTCCTGTTTTGCATTGCTTGTATGGGATATTAAGAATTATATTTTGTGCCATTACATAACTTAATAATTCCGATTGGTTGATTGTTTTTAAGTCTTTAACGTTATTTCATCTTGATTATCGCCCTTTTTATTACGGTAGCCTCTATTTTGACGTCATTGACAGCAGGACGACATATTTAAGTCACACCATTCAGTCAGCAAACTGCTGTCTTTATGTTCTTTGCTTCTTTTTATTCCGGTTTGTTTGTGTTTTTGTGACGGATGGAATATGTTCCCTGAATGAATTCACTATACATCTATTTAATCAATCTCGAACTCGAAAAATTTTGGAGAAAGAAATTTCTCTGGTGACAGTGGGTAGCCATTTTCCTGAAAGGGACGAATCACACGACTGTCACGTGACATGTATTTATTTTAAGTGTCTGGATGACCCAATCACCTTAAAATATGCACACGCGTAGAAAAATAGATCTTTACGAAAACTTAAATTTTTACATTTAGGATCCACTTTTGTTATGTCAGTGAGTTGACTTTGACTCAAGAATCATTTCACAACAAACAAAACGACGATCTGACATCTTGTTTTCGAGAAATCGACCCAAAACAGATTGGCCAATCAGAGGTCAGAATGGGCGGGGCTTACATGTAAAAATATTTGAATATAATGGACGGTCTTTGGCCCCAGAGGCCTCCGACCCCGCGGCTGACTCTGGGAACGAGATTGCTATTTAATATTTAAATTATTCTTGATTGCTTTTGACCATTTTTTATACATTTTATCGATGTGGTTGCTTGTATTGTTAAATTTTTACTATAGTAGGCTTGCATTCGTATTTCTTGTAGCATATGGCATACCATGACTCATGCTGACATTACACAATATTTTCTTCGGATGGTATTCCTGATCATTTTCAAATTTGAGTGAAGTCTGTGTCACTACAGGCCCGGGACTGTACTGTACGCCACAGTGAACGCTTACGGCTAGCCCCCGGATCCATTCACTCTTTTTAAATTGTTTGTTTGTTTGTTGTATCTGAGTATGATGTCTTGTCAATATTTTTGTCTTTGTGTAAATCATGTGTGGCGCAGTCCCCCAGTGTTATTATTTGATTAAATTATCCTGTATTCTGTATTACAGAATCAAACCACAGACTGTTCCACAACAGGTAAATATCAAGAACATGTATATATTTTAACATAAGTACCGGTATGTATTTATTAAAGATTTAATCCTCGCGTAAAGAATACTGAATATTTATACAGATAGAAATGGCGGGTATCAATATGTAGAACAATTGTCGTCTTTCACTCTATAAAGTTATTTTATTTATGTCCGTTTCCTAACACTTGCCAATCTTTTGAACTGAAATATTGTGTTCACGTGATGTTAATACCTGTATTTCGTTCCTTTATTTAGAACTTGATACCAACAATGAAAAAGACATCACTAATGATATTAGAAAGATATTTATTGGTAGTATTGAATCATCGACCTTAATGGATTTTCTGTTTTCAAAGGAAATCATCACAGAAACAGAAATGGTAAGTTGTATTTTAATGGTTTAAAATCATTTACATCGAATACTTGATAGTTTACTAAGTTAAGTCTTTTTACTAATTCGAGTCTGTGATACCGTTTAGAAGATGGGTGACTATATTCTGTACCAGTATGTACGTTATTAAATCTGTTGATGCTTGTGCTTTAAATAAAGAGCAGTGCTCGTATCCAAGGTAATCAGACAAACAAAAACACACATTTTGGAAAAAACCGCCCCAACGTCTGTTCTGATTGAAATGTTATTATATAAAGCCACAAGATGAATATTGAGTAGTCATTTTAAATGAATTTCGTATCTACAGGATATGGTTGACGCGAGAAAGACACTTAGGGGTAGAACGGCTGCAGTAAGTCATCTATGGGACATATTGAGCCAGAAAGGAGGACAGGATACGGGTCTGAAATGGATTTCATCTTTGATTGAATATCTACGTAGAGATGTAAAATTAGGTAAACTGGCTGAATATATCCAGTCAAAATATACAGGTAAGTGTCTGTACACTATTGCACCCCCCTCTCTCTCTCTTTCTCATTGTTAACCAGTATTAAAAACAGTTTGTGGCGGCATTCGTTTAATCTTTTCGTCTTTTATTGTGAAACACAATTGTGACTTTATTTTTTAGAATCATTAACGCCATTAGAGGAAATA
Organism: Patella pellucida; assembly: GCA_917208275.1. Classification (NCBI taxonomy): domain Eukaryota; kingdom Metazoa; phylum Mollusca; class Gastropoda; family Patellidae; genus Patella; species Patella pellucida. Next base: position 6,822,421 of record OU795042.1, read on the forward strand.
ATATATCACCACAGAAGGATAATCCCTGAAGCTGAAAGTAGACAGGAATATCTACAAGGTTTGTTTATTATATATTTATATTCCTGTAGGTTGATACATCTAGCTACATGCACCGCCCTTTATCACCCAATCATGCATTCTACAGTAGACATCGCTTGTGTGATAAATTTCATAATCTGCTGCGATATCTCATTAGGAGCTATCGCGTTTCAATGATTTTGATTGGTTAATCAAAAGGGAACTATTTTTTTTATTTTGAAAGAACAGCTCATTTTTTAAAATTAAAAGTAACTCCTTTCTTATTAAAAAGGAACTATTTTTATTTAATTGACCTTGATGGAAACGCTTGGTCAAAATAAAGGACTTTGCAATGGTTGAATTACTGTCTAAAAAAATGATGTATCACTACGCCATAATGTATTCATAGCAAATTTATAGCAAAGAATTATATTTAATTGTTTCTGTGTGTAAGAAGGGATTGGGTGATAAATAAAATCTCCTACTCGTCTTTTTTGATATCAAAAAAACTCGGTAGAGCCTCCTTTTTCTTTACATTATCAACTTGTGTTGATATTTTTTGATATCAAAAAAGACTCATAGGAGATTCTCTATATAATAATGATTAACCAATACATTTATTCATGGATACATTATAAGGAAATATTAATCAGTATTCAGATATTAATATGTGATAGACAGTATTCAGATAAGTTATAAGTGGTGTAATATGTTACGTATGAGACAGTGTATGTAAACTCTTTATAGAACACTTGATATCTCGTTTTATTTCGCTAACAAGTGGCTTACCGAAAGAACTTAGTAGGCACTGCATTTATGTCATAGTATTTTTAATAATTAGCTGGTACATTTCAATAATTTATTCATTTATTTTAAATTTTAGACGAAGCGGAATACTATCTTCATGTGACGGCTTCAGAAAACTTTGTTAAGACCCGGGGTTGTCAAGAAGGGGAGCGTATACTTGATCAACATTTTGTGCTGGGTATAATTGGAGCCGTCGGCGACGGCAAGACCACAATGTCGCGGATGGTTGCAAACACCTTCTTGAATTATAACAGAGACTTTATTCCACTCGCTATAAAAGGCCCCAATGATATGAAAGCGTTTCCGTGTTCAGGGAACAGCAAATACCTATTACTTGTGGATGATTTGCTGGGACTCTGGACAAGAACTATGAGACAGCAAATAATAGACTGGCCAGCATACTTTACATTGCTTTATCAGAAAATAAAGGCGAAACAACTAGCTCTCATTTATACAATGAGAAATGATATCAGCCAGGATTGTTATCATATTCTACATGCTTATGAGATCTTTGCACACCAAACGCGCATATATCTCGTTGAAAATTATTTCAAGCTCAATCAAGAAGAAAAAATGGGTATTTTACGATATCATTTTGGAGATAAAACTGATCACGAACTGTACGAAACGATTAACGCTGGTTCAGTGGCAGTCGGATTCCCTTACGTATCGTATATGTGCAGTAAACCATGGAAACGAGATTTACCATTGCTAGGATTCCAAACAAGCCTATTTGAGTTCTTATATTCAGAGTTTGAAATATTATGGAAAGAAGACAGAAGGAAGTATTTAGCTCTATTGCTGGTCTTTATGTCTCAGCCATTGATTGAAGACGAAGTTAGAGCTGGTAATGTGACGGACCAGACAGCAGTGCTTAATGAAATAGCTGACAAGCCAGTAAACATTCAGGATGTATTTGATTCCTGTAAATCACTTGTTGGTAGCTTTATAACAGACGATGTCGGGCGCATGTTGTTAACTGATCCGGTGGTAAGAAGTTATCTGCTTCATCTCTCCAGTCGCTTTATCAAAGTGGCCATAAATCACTGTCCTGTGGACCTGCTAATAGATATGGTGACTACGTTTATACATGAAACCAAATATCATGTTCTTATTAAACCTCCGTTTTTCACTCACCTGTGCTCACGATTTGTCCATGAATTACAGAAAAAAAACCATGACGTGTTAGTTCACCAAGCTTTTCTCGACACTCAATTTTTAGAAGTTTACCTAAAACAAGATAAGTCCAAATTACTTTTCAATGACGAGTTAACAATTAATTTAACGATCCACGATTCAAATGACAAGGGCCATTTCATTCACTATATTTGCTTGTTTGGTTGTGTGGAAATCCTCCAACTAATTACACAACATTCAAAAAAAAGGGTTATTAAACTATTTGACGTTTTCACACACGATGGATTCGATTTCTACGATTTAGCTGCTGCTTCATCAATAGACCCCATTGAAAAGACGGAGTATCTACGCAATAAAAAAGCATTCCGAATAAATACTGAGAAGTCCTTTATCAGTGCTGTCAAGTCAAACAATATTAAGATAGTACAGCACTTAGCCAACGTTATAGATATCAATTCAGTAGATAGCTGTCTTCACCATGCCTGTAATTCGATTTACGACAACGTTGAAATAATACAATTTCTAGTCGATAAAGGTGCAAAGGTTAATTCCAAAAATGGAGATGGACGTACCCCATTACATTTGGCCACCCAGAGGGGGAAGGGAGCTACAATAGCCTGTCTTATCAAACTTGGCGCCAATGTCCAGTCTATCGACAAAGATAACAGATTACCTATACATGAAGCCGTTAGTTTTAATGTGGGAAGATTGGACGTGAATACGCCTGGTATTATAAAACAGTTGGTGGAAGCCGGCTCCCCTGTTAACAGTGCGGATAGTAATGGTAGAAGACCTTTATCAGAAGTAGATAAACGTTATGAACCTAGAAGTGTTGATATATTAAAGAGTAAGTCAACTTCAATTATATTCCCCGTTCTTCTTGTTTCATGTAAGTGTTGATGTAAGCCATTTTTAAATCATCATCTGTGTCCTTTGTCCTTTTTGTGCTAGGATACCTTAAAAGAAAACAGTGTAATAAAATAATGCAATGGTGCAGGAAGCGATAGATAGCAGTTTTAATCAAGTATGAATAATCACCGCGCACCCACTATACAAAAGTTTGTCATAAATGCATTGTATTTTGGAACAATTTATTAATGTTATCATATCTTTGACAAAATATAGGAAAATTTGTGGAGGAATTTTGAAATAAAAATTCACAAACCCTTCAAACAATGAGAACCCATATTGTATCTTTTGAAACAGTTGCTCGTGCATGAATGTTTTGTTTTCTAACTACCTATCTTTTCATTATGTTCAGGTTACGATGCTGATCACAAACTAAAACTTCAAAGAAACAGACGACTGTTAATTTCCGAGCTTGCTAAATCCTACAGAGACCTCACTGCGAGGTTACTTGAAAAGCGTGCTGTGCAAGAATTTGAAATCAAGGGAATTCAACAGGGCGACTCAGAAACAGGTACATCGACGCTGATAGATGTCCTTTGCACAAAGGACGAAGGTGTGTTTACGGAATTTGTGGGGTGCTTGAGAGAAATGGGATTAAATAAAGTAATGGATTTGCTCTTATTAGGTAAGTAGTGTCGTCACCTAAGTCTGCATGTTGTACCGTAGGAAGTAATTACATTCCGGGCATCATTATTATTTAAACATGAGATATAGACATAGGTCATTTCACGATCCATTTCACGGACAAAATGTTACTCCGGAGCTTCAAATTTCGTAATTTGTTAAGACATGAAGTAATAATCGCGTCATTTTACAGGGGTAGCAAATTAGGCCTGAGGCCTTTTTTCCAATTTGGCCCTTGGCACAGATCGTGCGAATGATTTCGATCATTACTGCAGGAAGAAACCGAAGAACTCGGGGGAAACCTGCCTGATCGGACGGGAGACCGAATATCCCTCTCACTTACAACGATAAAGTTCATGCCCTGACCTGGGATTAAACCCTCGTTGCATTGGTGAGAAGCCGCCTCTCTATCGCCACGGCTATCCGACCAGCTTACACTGAACATAGTATTTGTATGACTTTACTTCTTGATATCAAGTAGTATTACTAATTTATTTGAAGAATATCTCCCTTCAAAGCTATCTCGTAAACGGCAATTATTAAAGCTCGATTTAGACAAATAGGCAGACCGATCCTTTCTATTGTTTATGGTGATAAATTGTTGTTTTATTTTCTTGCAGATGCAGATATATCTGCTGCACAGCAAACAGAAAGAACAGTATTACCAGTAAGATATTACCGTATACATTTCCTAAATCATGCATTATGCAAGAGCTAAATCTGTCTAATTATGAATTAGACATTAATTGACTTATCAAGACCATAATCAACTCTCGATGTCATCGCTAAACTGCGCTATGTACTGGATTAGGATCCGATTTGCTGCTCAACTTTCATTCATTATTATATCCTAAAATGGATAATCGAGACTATGTTTTTTTTATCGTCCTGACTTTTGTAATAATCGAGGCTAGGCCGAAAATTCAATTGTGGTGGATCAATTTGACTGAAATATTCAGCAAATCCCAATTACATTAGCTAGTTTTTAACTATTATAGTGAGAACTGCCAGATCTAATCTCCCATAATGTATTTTTTAATGGGCACATGATACTGTATTCAAAACACTAGATATTAATGGATAGCCATATTTAATATGGCGTCTCAATGTTCTATTGTAGATAGAGTGGTTTAACAACACAAATTTCATGATTTAGTGGACAAAAAGATGACGACAATCTATAACTATAATTAATAATGACGACAATATATAACAATCTTTTGACAATCTATAACTATAATTAATGATGACGACAATATATAACTATAATTAAAGATTACGACGAATTATAACTAAAGGATTTCTCAACTAATGATCAGTGCGACTTGTTACTAGAATATTTTATTAACTAATTATCATTATGCATAGCTGCAATTCGTGACTTACTCTTTCTGTCACTTTGATGAAAGACAGATCATGTATCAGGTCCATGTAATCTTCTAGATATAATATTTAAATTTATACTCTCAATATTATTTTATATATTGTACAAAGCTTAAGGGACGGGCCTAATTTGAACAGAGTTTCTTAAAAAATAAAGGTCAGAGTACGTATGACATTTAAGCGCCAAAATTTAGAGGAATGGTAAATTTACCTTGTCTCGAAATTCAAGCTCAAAATATTGAGTCGTTCGGACCGAAACGTCAAAAATGCTTATCTGGACACTAACCCTTTTAAGATTTTGGGTCATTGTTTTCGTTGGGTGGCCTGAAAATTGATTCCCGTTCCTCCCTAGGTCTATATAGTGAATAACCCATGTGCTATACTTGATAAGGCAAGACAGATTTCTATGGAAGGGTATCGCTGCCAATATTAAATGCTGTGCTTAAATGTCTTTTCCATTGGTTACGTGTGAAATGTACAATGTACAAAGTCCTAATACCGGTAATGATAAAGTTAAAATACCTCTAAGGCCAAAGTTAGATGTAAAACAGCAAATGTAATGTGTCAAATGACAAATGTTTTATTGCAAAATGCTGTTTTTTTTTTTAGATTTCTACATATTAACATTTCTCTCCCTACTCTTTACATTTACGCTTTCAACATATCATCTTGTGCAGAGCACTTTGTCAATATGAAAATGTTGGATACCACGTGACTTATTAACATACGGAAACGACCGATCTTTCTACCGAAGACAATTTGGCGACCTATTCGGCTAGCGAGCTATTCGACCAATCCAGCTGACAACTTATTCGTTGGCAACCTATTCAGAATAAATTCAAAGGTCGCTCAAACTGATTTATTTTTATCAGCCAATAAAGTCCATCGTAACGTCTATCAAACGAAAGTAGAACATATTTTTATTTAAAAGTGAAAGAACGGTAATATTCCGAGTCAAGTATTGGGTCATCGTACAAAATTCTGAGCATTGTTTAATTACCTTTCAGAATATATATAGCTGGATGCTCAGAATTTTGTACGATGACCCGAATCTTGACTCGGAATATTACCGTTCTTTCACTTCAAAATAACAATATATTCCACTTTCGTTTGATAGACGTTACGATGGATTTTATTGGTCGATAAAAAAAAATAAGTTTGGGCGACAATTGAATTTATTCTGAATAGGTAGCCAACGAAAAAGTTGCCGGCTGGATTGGTCGAATAGCTCGCTAGCCGAATAGGTCGCCAAATTGTCTTCGGTAGACAGATCGGTCGTTTCCGTATGTTAATAAATCACGTGGTATCCAACATTTGCATATTGACAAAGTGCTCTGCGCGAGATGATATGTTGAAAGCGTGAAGGACAAATGAGATGTGGCAGAGCGCAAATGTAAAGAGTAATGAGAGAAATGTTAATATGTAGAAATCTAAAAAAAAACACAGCATTTTGCAATAAAACATTTGTCCTGTGACACATTACATTTGCTGTTTTACATTTAACTTTGACCTTAGAGGTATTTTGACTTTATCATTACCGGTATTAGGACTTTGTACATTGTATTTTTTTCACACGTAATCAATGGAAAAGACATTTAAGCACAGCATTTAATATTGACAGCGATACCCTTCCATAGATTTCACCTACACGTTATTTTTGTAAAATAAAAGTCTTGTTTTATCCAGACACCGTATAATACAGCTTAGGACACCTGTCTTTATTTCCAGATGAAGGCTGACAATTTTACGTTGTTTGGAAACGTATCACAAATATTGAGTTAGTTGCTCGGTCCTTAGGTAGAGAATTTTAAGAGATTTTAACTCAAAATTATGCAAATTTATTCATCAAAATAATATCGGGAATGACTCTTTAAGACGTTAATTTTAATGTTTCGCCACCTTTATTGTAAGATTCTAAAGAAATCACGACAAATTGTAATATCCAAGTTAAATATATATGAGTGTTTTATTTCAGGGCAAGGAGGGTGAAAGAAATAAAACACCAGAAAGTGGTAGCGATGAAGTCATCACTCTACTTGTGTAAGTTCAATTGAATATTTTATTTGGTCTACAAGTGATAAATAACTTCTATATACATTTTTGAGCTAATTAATATTATAGAAGTTTTAGATTGCTTGTATTTGAATTGAACTACTGTGTTATTATCCGGAGCTCTGTTTTTACAATGAATCCCTTTTGTTAAAAAGCACAATACTGATGCAGTTGTTGTTTATTACAAATTTAACTCCCGATACATAATACATGATATGATTGACACGGTTATTAAATAAAAAATTCTTTAGACAATATTTTATTCATTTATTTAAATTTACAAAATGTATATAATAAGTATATGATACGATAACAAGCTTTATCCGCTTATATAAACTCGCTTAAATTAAGGTCATTTGTATACGAGGGAGTAAAAAAACACTTGCCCGAATATTCTGAACAAGACCAGTGTTGATTTCCTACCAAATAAAAATGAAATCCGTAGAATTTACATAAATACCATTCAATGCCCGAATATTCTGATTAATTTCTGGTCTAGATGTTGTTTTATAATTGACCCATTGCTGCTCAGAGAGTGTGACACAAGGACAGCTTATTGATTGGTTGATGATAAAAACCAGTCGAAAGCCATGGATATATTGCTGTTGAGTCTACTGTATAGATATAACATCCATCTGGTTAGTTACTTCAAGTAACGTTAATTGTATCGGCTATGCTCGCTACTACGTTACTATCAGCTCCTATTGACAACTAGTATGACAATAAAGCTATTCCCGTATCTCAGTTCTAAGGCAATTTTGGAATCCTGGCCGTATATTTTTCACCGTGATTCTTCTTTGGTCGCTAAAAGGAATCATTTCTTGCCACATCGAACACAAATTTATAAAAATCCAACACTATTAGCCGATACAATTTACGTTATTGAAATAACTACCATCTGGTAACCCTTTTATAAATTGACATTAAATACAGGAAATGAAATAAAATAGGGTTTAACGTCACACTGGGCTAATAAATACGGTTGAATTCAGGGATGTTGATACCTAGAGTAGGTTTGATCGTGAGATTTGTCCATGTTTCGTTCAGGAATTCCCTCGATACCATGTGAGCTTTTTGCGGATTTTTCTTTCTCATTAACATTGCTTATATCATAAAGTCCACCGAGCTTGATAAAAACAAAATATCTAGTCACTAAGGGAGTAATCGGGTAGTAATATAATCTTAGATATTTTAATAGATCGTTTGCGCTTTGACCGAACGGTTGGGCATCCTATTTAACATTTTTATACACTCATATGTGGTCGTATGTTGTCATCGCCTCTGCCCGGCCGTCCGTCCAGAATTGTTTGTGGACACTCTTCAGATTCGAATCCGGTTTTTACGAAACTTGAAATATAGGGTTATCTCCAAAAGATTTCGGTTGCTTTCGATATTGGCATATATCGGAACGAAACTTCATGGATTATTGTCCCTGATTGTACCAAAAATCACGTTTAGCTTGTGGCCCCTCTAGAGGTCACAATTTTGAACCGATTTTGATGAAACTGGAAATGTATGTTTATAACCCTAAGATCTTGGTTCCTTATGATATTAAACATAACATAACATAACTTATTACATTTGATATAGCACACATTACTGTCATGCACTCAAAGTTAATCGGACCATTGATGCTGCCTCATGGAACTGAAAAATCTACTTGTTTCGAATTGGAGAAATCATTCATAGCTTTCACACGAAAACTCCTGTTTTATTATGACGCGATTCAATCTTTTGCAATTCCTGCAACACCAAAATTATTCGACATTATCTGGGTCTCGGTACTATAACATGGTCTATAGGATAGGCACTTTGGTAAGTTGGTAATAGGTTGTTGGACTCGAGGTGATTAACGAAACTTACGGAAGAGGCTTTCTGAACAATTTTGGACAGAACGGATAGATTGTACACGAATAATGTAGAAAATATGGTATATCAAGGTTGTGGATCCTGTAGAGGTCACAATTCTTGTCCGATTTTGACGAAACTTGGAATATAGGTTTATCCCAAACAGATCTCAGCTACTTTCGATATTAGCATGTATCGGATCGAAACTTCATTGATTATGGCCCCTAATAGTACGAAAAATCATGGTTTTTAGCTTGTGGACCCTATAGAGGTCACAATTCAAATTGATTTGGATAAAACTTGACATGCATGTTTCTAACCCAATTTGTGTCCGATTTAAAAAAAAAATCATTTGATTATTTCACCGTTACGCTGTAATGGAGGTTGAGGTCAAATTTCGTGAAAATCAGACACAAATTGACAAAGAAAATGGCCGCCGTTTGTAAGCGAATAGTGTAAAAATATGGTATATCAAGGTTATGGACCCTGTAGAGGTCACAATTTTAATTCGATTTTGATAAAACTTGACATGCATGTTTATAACCCAAAGATATTGGTTCCTTTTGATATTTGCACATATCGGATTTTAACTTCTTGAATTTTAGCCCCTTATTATCCGAAAAATCGCCTTTATTAGCTTGTCCCTCAGGAGGTCACAATTATTACCCGATTTAAAAAAAAAAGTAAGAAAGGCTGAGTTGGAATTTCTCGTGATAATCGGACCACAATTGCCGGACAAAATGACCGCTGCTTATACGCGAATATGGTATATTAAGGGTGTGGACCCTGTCTAGGTCACAATTTTAATTGGATTTTACTGGAACTTCAAATGTAGGTGTATAACCCTAAGATCTTGGTTCATTGCGAAATTTGTGAATATCGGATCTTAACTTCCTGAATTATGGCCCCTGATCGAGAAATAGCCTTTATTAGCTTGTGGTCCCCTTGGAGGACACAATTATTACCCGATTTAAAAAAAAAGTTTTGATTATATCACCGATACACTGTATTGAAGGTTCAGTTCGAAGTTTGATAACATCGGACCAAAATTGCCAAACAAAATGGCCGCTGCTTGTACGTGAATAATGAAAAAGTATAGTATATCAAGGTTGTTGGCAGAGGTCACAATTTGAATCCGATTTTAATGAAACTCTTGAAATGCATGTTTATGACCCAAAGATCTTGATTTCTTTCAATATTTTCGCCTATCAAATTGTAACTTAATGAATTATATCCTTTGATTATGGGAAAATCACTGTCTGTTTGATTGTTCTCTATCCATTTCTCGAAAATGTGGGCGTATCCTGCTTGGAAGTCGCCGGCCTATTTTTTGACTAAAAAATGATGTTATTGGGTCAAGGTCGCATGTTGATGGTTTGGCATTCTGGATAAGTTTCTGAACATCTTCTGTATTTACCTCCATAAATGAGATGAATACAGGAACAGACATACCAGACGTATGGTAATAAAAGTGGATGATGATTCAAATCTGAACGAATTGTGTCTATTTTGTCCAAAAAGAATCTTCTAACTCAGTTGCAAGCTCGGCATCTGAACCATGATCGGGTAATGGATTAGTCTTCTGTTTTCCCGTAAGATTTGAGACAGTATCATACAACTGTTTTTTTTACATAGCTCTGAAGACGCCGTAAGGCCGAAAGATCTTGGCAAATATGTAATTGTAATTAAAATATAGTCTTTCCATCCCAATCTTAGTATTTTTGGTATATATATATATATATATATACATTTTTAGAATAATAGATATCCATGACAATGGATTATAAATAATATTAAGTAACATACAACAAAAAGGTTAAAAGTATATTGTACAAGATTTGACATTAATCTACATAGTACATGTAATTTGACAATGGTCAATATATGAGATCAATTAAAGTTCATAGACTAATTGTGTAATCTGGCTATAATAAAACTTAACCTTTCATTAATTTACATATTCTTCTTGGTATAATTTGACAATAGAACCATACAGAAGTGTGAAGGTTAATTAAATGTCAATAGAAGAATTATATATGTGTTGAAATCATTTTGTGTCGGCATACATCATTTACCGTGACACAAAGTAGTATAGCTTTGCGGTTGTGCTAATAATTTTGGATATATATATACTACTCTTAGGTATTAAATACACAAAAATATAAAAGTTTTCGAAAAAAGAGTGAACACATCTTGCACCAAACAGAATGTTTGGTCTTGTTTGACCGTTAGTATACCAACTTTTCCTGCTAGTCGTTGACAATCTCGGTTAACTCCTCAATTTGTTGTTTAGTTCCTTTTCCAGCCATAAGAGCGCATTGAAAATATGAAGAGTTAAAGATAACTACTCTTAGGTATTAAATACACAAAAATATAAAAGTTTTCGAAAAAAGAACTACATTATTTGTCGATTATTAGCACTTTCGCTTATTTTATTAAGCTCTTCAGATAATCTACATTTTAGTAATACAACAATGACTATGACGTCATAGCGCCATAGTTACACAGTGGTACAAAAAAGGGACATAAATAAAATATCAAATCAGACAACAAAACTCGGCCTATATGCAATGAAACTATACTATAATTTTGCATTTAAAGCTGGCCGATATTTGTCAATAAAATATGCCTCTTTGGCTTCTAACAAAATCATTATTATTGTTATTGCATCCAAAATATTTAACTACAGAAACGCATTATCTGACATCAATGCACAAGACTTATACAATAACCCTCTACCATGTTCTTGTTCTACGTCGTCCTTCCTTTACCCGCCAGCTGGACATGTGGTCACTGGTGATTTGAACATAGTCCAGAATAATAAGCTACGTGAAATTTTGTCCAAAGGACCCAAATACCGGGAACCGCAACCATTTTCATGGGATCAAAATTTCAAACTTATTATGGATGCCGTAGAGGACTACGCTAGATCATGGGCTAAGAGGGAAGATGTTATCTCGGATACTCTCTCTGATTGGACTAAGTCTATCAGTCGTTTACTTAAACGAAGAATATACATGCAACGTTTGTCAGTTGACACTAGGCCTAAGTCTATTTTCAATGATGTTAGCATTGTTGAAAATCTGAATGCCTTGCATGACAATTATGTCATTGTGCCAGCTGACAAAGCGTCCAATAACATAGTGTTTATTTGTAAACGACATTATTTTGACTGTCTGTTCAAAGAACTTAATTTCGGGAAACCAATCGACAGTGCTACATATAAACGATCTACTTTTAGTAAGGATGAAATTATATCCAATCACAAATCTGTACTTACTTCATTTGGTACTCCATGTGGAAATACCTATACAGATTTACCCTTGTTGTATTGGATACCTAAATTACATAAAAATCCTTACAAGCAGCGTTTTATAGCAGGTTCATCCCGTTGTTCCACAAAACCACTTTCAAAGGTATTGACATCCATACTAACAGCTGTTAAAGAGGGTATTCAAAAATACTGTGACAAAGTATACTCTCGAAGTGGTATAAATCAAATGTGGATATTAAAAAATTCCAAAGAATTACTTGATGGTCTGCAATCTAGATCCCTTGCTTCAGTCTCATCTATTCAAACGTTTGACTTTTCTACTTTGTACACTAAAATTCCCCATAGTAAATTAAAAGCCCGATTGAAAGACATTATTCACAGTGTCTTTTCGTCTAAATCGGGTACTGCTCGATATCAATATTTAGTTGTAAATTATAATTCTACATATTTCGTTAAGTATCACAGTGATTCAAAAAACAAATACACAGCCATCAAGATAATTCAGATGTTGGATTTTTTTATTGTTGAATTTGGAGGGGAAATATATCAGCAAGTGGTTGGCATCCCGATGGGCACCAACTGTGCACCTTTGCTTGCTGATCTGTTTCTCTATTCGTACGAAGCCGAGTACATACAGATGCTCGTAAAAACAAACAAACGATCAGTCAGACTTTTTAATTTCACTTATCGATATGTTGATGATGTTTTAGCCCTTAATAATCCTAAATTTAGTGATTATGTAGACTTCATATATCCTGATGAGCTCGAAATTAAAAATACCACTGACAGTGACAATTACGCTTCCTACTTGGATCTGCGTCTCGAATATGACAATTGCCATAAACTGAGTGTTAAATTGTACGATAAACGGGATGACTTTGACTTTCCGATTGTTAACAGTCCATTTATTAGTAGTAACATTCCAATATCACCAGCTTATGGAGTGTTTGTGTCTCAGCTAATTCGTTACACGAGAGCTTGTTCATTTTATTCTGATTTTTTAAGTAGATCGAGGCATTTGTCATCTAAGCTTCTACTACAAGGATACTTGCGCACTAAACTCATTAAGGCCTTTAAAAAGTTTTATGGCCGTCATATTGATTTGATTGGTAAATATAACGTGTCTCTCTCGGCTATTATTCTAGATATTTTTAACTGACACGTATACTGTTACTATCACCCTGATAATGTCTACAACATCGTTAAGACAGTTCATCACGTGCATTTTGCATACTATAGTTCATTGGCCAATCACGCTATTCGACTGACATTTCGCCTAATAGATTGGATGCAGCTATGGCGGGTGTGGCGCCAGGCAGGGTAAGCTTACTCTTCCGGACACCTGTTACCACTGCTTGTCGTGTATTTTTGTACACGAGGAGCAGTCCATTTGCTGATTACACTATTTTGCTTGAATACACTATTTTGCCTACAACGTTTTTAGGACTTCGAATTCTGTCTTTTGATTTGGATTGTTCGTACTTGGTTTTTATTTTATTTATTAGCTTGTAAATTGGAAAAACACTAAATTTGCAACCACCACAAACATCTATATGTCCACTAAGTGGGATCATCCTATATTGTGGATTGAGTATATGCTGCCGATGCAGGTCCATCCTTGTCTTTATATGGAATGTTTCGTTTAGTATGAGAAGGGTGACAAGAGTGAAAGTTTAGATATTGGTGGGTATCTGTTTGTTTGTAATACAGATCCGTTTCAATCACTCCCTTTGGTGAAAGATTCACGGTTACGTCCAAAAAGTTTAATGATGTTGGGCTAAACTATATAGTGAATTTGATATCATTGTCCAACTCATTCAACATTTTATGTAATTTGGAGATAACTGTCATATCTACTTTAAGTATTGTGAAACAGTCATCCAGGAAGCGAAACCATAATCTTTTTATCATATTACTGAATTCTCTATCAAACTCAATAGCAACCCTCTCATACCAAATCTCCTAAAGTTAAAGTTGCATAGGTGGGGCCAACTTAAGTACCCATTGCCACACCTTTAATCTGTGAATAATAATTGTTGTTGAAATAAAATATATTATTAGACACAACTAAGTCCAGAGCTTCCAGGATAAATGATTTGGTAACACGGTCTGATAGTAATTCATGATACGTATCAATCCAATATCCAATCGCTTTCAATCCTAGATTTTTATGTATGTTGTTGTAGAGGTTGACCACGTCGAAGCTTATTAATGTGCTTCCAGGTTCAACCTCTTCCGGTAGATGATGAAGGAAATTTACGCCATCGCGAAGGAAGCTTTTGACTTTGGTGCACAATGGTTTTAGAATAATGTCAATAAAGTTGCTTAAGCGTTGAGTACTACTAGTTGGCCCCCCTGCAATTGGCCTAAAGGTTAAATCACGCGGATTATGAATATTAACAACTTAGCTCTTTGTAATTTTAACAGCTTCTTGAATAGCCTCGCTTTTATGGATTTTTGGCAATCCATAAAAATAGGCAGTGGAAGGTTGAAATTTACACAAGTAATCTCCTTATTCACTGTGAAGCATGTTTGTATGTGCACCAATAAATTTGTGAATTTTTCGTAGAATCATATCGTTAGCATAAAAGTCCTTGTTAGAAAGCACTTTAGATATGTTCTCTTGATAAAATGAGGTATCCATAACAACTATAGCACCACCCTTGTCAGCCTTTTTTATGATAATATCAGCGGTATTTTTAAAGGCATTCAAAGCTTCTCTTTGGTCCTTATATATATATTATTAAGGTTTGGTTAGAATGGTTTATTTTGAACTTGGTGGGTTGATATAGTGGTTATGAATCTATCAAGAAAAACATCCCGTCCAGCACGTGGTGTAAAGGTAGATTTGTTCCGCACTAGATATTCTGGTTCTTATTTGTCTTGATTCATCTAAATTGAGGTCGTCTTTATAAAAATGATGCTTGAGTCTCAATTTTCTACAAAATTGTGAAAGCTCCGACTTTAAAGTACATGTGTCACTTGGTGGTGTAGGGGTGAACTTTAGGCCTTTATGAAGCAAAGAAATTTCCTTGTTGTTTAAGGTGACACTACTTAAATTGACGACAGTTGGATCATTTTTATCTTGTTTTAATATTTGTATCGAGTTTTCATTCTCCGGCCTCGATCTAAAAAATGATCATATTCCACCTCCCGCGTTTGTGGATAGTTAGTGTTTCTTAGACTCCTTTCCCGTCGCTCAGAAAGATGGTTGTGTTCTTCAAATCGACGTGGATGTGGACGTCTGGCCTCTGTCCAGGTATAATAACCTTTGCGTTGAGGTGATCTTCGCTGTATAGGCTTTCTTTGTGGTGATATTCTCTGGGGTGATCTTCTTTCTGGTGATCTTCTCTGTGGTGACCTCTTTCTTCACCATGGAGAGTTTCGGTTATCGGCACAAGATTGATCTAGGGGCCTTCGAATTTCCCTTTGTTGTGAAAGATGATTTTTATCATTTTTCTTCCTTTGGCGTTTTGGATTAGGTCGTGGCCCGGTTGTAGGTTTGTCTATTTTATCTTCTGACAAATTTTGGGGAAGCTTAAATTTATCATTCCCATATTCTACCTCGTAACCTTCCAGCCATTCCTGCTTTTTATTCCATTCTTGCATTGCCGATGTTTCTGCTGCTAAACATTCTTGTTTCCATTCATTGTTTAACTGTTCTAACATGTGTTCATTTAGAGCATTTTCACAGAAAAGCTCAGTCATTTCTTGATCCACTGTTTGCCATGCCATTTCTTTTCAAATGTCTCCGCATTTATCTTCATGGACTCGATGTGTGTATTAAACTTGTACACTGCAAGTTTATGTCTAAGTTGAATGGTGTCTTCAGATTGACCAGGCACAGATTTTATACGAAATTTTATGGGAAGCAGTGGATTGTCCCTATTAACCCATTCTTAATAAATGTTGGCTTGAGTTTGGGTATGGTGATGTTTGGCAAACCATTTTATGCGGTCAAGCTTTTTATTGTTCCAGATTTTTTGGATCTAAAGCTTTATCGCTTCACTTCTTCTAACTCTGAACGGTGGTATCCTGGAGTTACTGGTTCTGTTTCCGTTGTCAAATGGACTGTTGGACGGATTTGTTTTATCACGTCGTCCAATGTATCTACGATGGTATAAACATTCCTCTCACCTGTTGGACTTTCCAGGCACTTTTTTTGCAAGAGTGAACACATCTTGCACCAAACAGAATGTTTGGTCTTGTTTGACCGTTAGTATACCAAATTTTCCTGCTAGTCGTTGACAATCTTGGTTAACTCCTCAATTTGTTGTTTAGTTCCTTTTCCAGCCATAGAGCGCATTAAATATATGAAGAGTTAAAGATAACTGCTCTTAGGTATTAAATACACAAAAATATAAAAGTTTTCGAAAAAAGAACTACATTATTTGTCGATTATTAGCACTTTCGCTTATTTTATTAAGCTCTTCAGATAATCTACATTTTGTTAATACAACAATGACTATGACGTCATAGCGCCATAGTTACACAGTAGTACAAAAAAGGGACATAAATAAAATATCAAATCAGACAACAAAACTCGGCCTATATGCAATGACACTATACTATAATTTTGCATTTAAAGCTGGCCGATATTTGTCCAAAAAAAAATGCCTATTTGGCTTCTAACAAATCATTATTATTGTTATTTAGCTTGTACATAGGAAAAACACTAAATTTGCAACCACCACAAACATCTATATGTCCACTAAGTGGGATCATCCTATATTGTGGATTGAGTATATGCTGCCGATGCAGGTTCATCCTTGTCTTTAGCATACTGATTTTTTTCCCAATGTACCGTCTATTACAGCCAGGACAAACAATCACATATATGACATAACTGGATTTACAGTTCATGGGTTGCTTAATATGAAAAAATTTATTATCGGTGATCTGGATTGAGGAGCCCGTAATTATTATTTTACATGTCTTACAATTTTTTTCTCCACATTCACTTACCACTGGTGTATCTGGACTACATTCAAATTTAGAAGATATTAATAATTTAGCTAGATTTCGTGGCTGTTTAAGACTGTTAATGATCTTAGTTTTAGACAAAATTTTGGACATAACTTCACTATTCCTAAGGATGTATAAATTATTATTTATCAACGACTTCCCACCTATTGTATTCACAAAATGTAGATTATCTGAAGAGCTTAATAAAAAAAGCGAAAGTGCTAATAATCGACAAATAATGTAGTTCTTTTTTCGAAAACTTTTATATTTTTGTGTATATATATATATATATATATATATCAATATATGTATGAAGTTGAAACCGTAGTAGTGTTAATATAGAAAAAATAAATAAAGGTTGAAAATGCCTTTGAAAAGTACTATTGTTTAATTGTCTACATGTTTCGCCTGAGCTTGTCAAGACATACAATAACAATAACAATGACGTGACGTCATGGAAGAATAAACACACAATAATATAATAATATTGAATTAGATATAGTATAATATTGTAATTATTTTGAAATGTTTAATTTGGGTTTAAATTTGTCAATAAAATATTGTTCCTTCAATCTCATTTTCATGGGGTCTGAATGCGGCATCTTAAAAAAAGGGTATATTTTGAATTCGCCTTTACCGCAGATATCAAGGTGTTCACTTAAAGGAATCTTCCTTAAATTTGGTTCCCTGATATGTTGTCTATGAACCGTTACTCTGTTTTGTAACTTGTTAGTGCAACCGATGTAAAGTTCGGCACACCCACTACATTTTATGACATATAATACATAAGTTACTTTACAGTTCATACTTTCATTGACAAAAAATTCTATTCCACTATCAAAAATAAATGATTTACCTTCAATTAAATATCTACACGTGCCGCAATTATCCCTTCCACATTTTACAACTTCCTTAATTGGACTGAGGGATTCAAATTTAGCCCTGGTCAATAGTGATTTAAGGTTTTTAGGTTGTCTTTTTGAAGGGATGAACGTTAGTGCATTAGTAAGTTTTTTCATTTTTTTATCTTGTTTAAGTAGTGGGAAATGTGTTTTAATTACGTTGGAAAAATTAGGATTGTGAGGATTAAAGGTGGTGACAAAAGCAATTTTATTGTGATTAGTATCTTTTATCTTTACCTGCCTTAATTCCGTTATCGGTATTTTACTAGCCCTTTGAATTCCGTCATTAATTAATGTGGAGGGATATTTGCGGGCTAATAGAAATTCTCTTAATTCCCCTAGTCTTTGAAATTTTCTTTCTGTGTTAGACACAATGGTACATATACGTCTGGCCAAATTATATGGTACAGCCGTTTTTATGTGTTTGGGGTGACATGAATTGAATTCGAGATACTGTTTAGTATCAGTATCTTTATAATATATGTCGGATTCAATCATGTTCCCGTTTTTGATTACCATTATGTCTAAAAATGGTATTCTCTCTGCACTAGTTTCCATTGTAAATTGGATATTCGGATGAATATTATTGATTATATCATGAAATAATAAAAGATTGTCAAATGATTGGAGCCAGATGAAGAAACAATCATCTAGGTATCGTTGCCACTGTTTTTCGAAATATATTCTGGTCTCCAAGTCAAATATTTCTTCTACTTTTGTAGCAATGGTTAATTCTAAATATCCAAGAACTAAAATTGCCAGCGAGGGTGAGAATTTGCTACCCATTGCACAGCCAATGAGTTGTTTATAATAGTTAGAATCAAAATAAAAGCAATTGTTTTCTAATATAAAGTCGATGCTATCTAATATAAATGACTCTGAAAAACGTTCTTCTCTATCGTTTGGATATTTAGATAACCAATGTTTTACAGCTGTTAGTCCTAAAACATGTGGTATATTCGAATACAGATTTGTTACATCGAAAGTAACTAGGATAGCGTTTTGTGGAACATTTTGGGGTAAGTTGTTCAAAAAATCTATGCTATCTCGAGTATAACTTTTAACATGTTTGATGTAAGGTTGAAGTATGATATCTATCAAATTGCTTAAACGATGAGTTTCACATGCTGGACCTGCTATAATCGGTCGGAGTTTCAAATCTTGAGGATGATTCACTTCAATATATGTCGAATTTTGGTTTACACATGCTGTATGTATTTCTTTACATTTGTGAATCTTGGGTAAACCATAAATATTGCTAGTTTTCACATCAAACTCTTGTAAGTATTTGATTTCTTTCTGTGTTAAACAGGAACTATGTGTCCATATTAGTCGGCGCAGTGCGGTCATATTTCTGGATACTGGCGGAGAGTTTAATTTTTGATAGTAGTTGGTATCGTTCAATATGTCTAATATCATTCTTTTATAGTTCTCCGATTCCAAAATGACGGTTGCACCACCTTTATCGGCTTGTTTTATCACTATGGATTCATCTCTTGATAGAGTTAGTATTTCACTCCAATGTTTTTTAGCTGTATTTTTACGTATCTTTATGTGATCGTTTGGTATTATAGGAAAATTCGATATTTGTTGACAAAAGTCATCTAATGTTTTATTACGACCTTTTGGTGCTCCCAAATCACTTTTATTTCTTACGATGGATTTATCTTTATTTTCACTACCATCAAAATACTCCAAATTTCGAAGTTTTCTTATGAATTCGGCTATATCTTCCTTTACTTCACTAATATTATGTTTTTGAGGTGTCGGTGTGAATTTTAATCCTTTTTGTAAGATGAATATTTGATTGAGATTTAGTTTTCGTTTCGATAAATTGATGATTTTTGGTTCGATTTTTCCCTTCCCCGTCGAAGGAAGGGGCGCTTTCCTAAAAAATGAGCTTTTTTATTTTCGGTTGAGGAGGCGCCCCTTTCTCCATGCCACATACGCTCACACCAGGGCTCGAAACCACAGCCGCAAGCCAGCAAATAAATATGATGTCAAACAAAATGGACGCCATTTGACTAAAATCCCCCTTTTCCTGCTCATATTCTATCAATGTTGTTGTTTAGGGGTAAAACAATGCTATTATGCAATCAATATTTAAGCAACTCAAATTTTCCCGATCCTGCCCCATCTCCTAAAGTGCCCTTACTTTGGTCTGCCTACCCTCATTCGGAAGACCTAAGACGTCCTTAACTCATGCTGGTGTTCTAATCCATTTGCATCTCGGCCATCCGATGGTCTAGAGAGTTGATTACAGGCTCGATATGCGAAAAAATGTCTAAAAAAAATTATAACATTTGAAGCCAATATAAAGACCTACAATAGGCAGTGTTAACTCTTGCATAATGTATCTTTAATTACGAATAAACCCGTCTTTGTTCTGTGCTACCTTCATATTGCTTAATCATATTTATTATTTATAAACTGATAGGCCGAGATAAGAATTATATCCATTACGTTATTATATTATACGCATAGCATTTTACATGTGTCATTTATATTGTACTCCTTTAATGATATCATAAGCGTACATATATGTTTTATATACGGTAATATATAATCACGGTTAATTGAATGTTTAACATAGTGGTTACTGTATCCTGCTTTTTTACATAATGCAGCTTTAACATGTGCATGTTGTTTATTGGGTAGTAAGATAGTTAAATCGATACCTTTCGAGGCAAAAATAAAATAGCAAATTAAGGCAAAGGTACATTTAAAAACTTGTTAGTTACGTGAAAAACTCAAATGGGTGTTCTATCAATATTAGTTTATGTCATCATTCTGTTATGTAGCATGTATGGGATGGTGAATGACAACAAAAGGTGGAGCAGACAGATAACATAGGATAACAATGAACGGCAATGTACCATTTTATTTCTTTCGTGATAACGTTGACATGAACCAGCAACGTGAACGGTGGTCTTGTACACGTGTAATTCTTGTGTATTTTCTGGAATTATCGTGGTTGAATAAATGAAGACAGGAATCTTGTTGGTTGTTAATACAAACTATATTCTTTGGTTAACAATAATCAACACAAATTACAGCAGACAATTAATGTAACAATTATTGGTACAATGTTTAATAGTAAATAAACTCCAATTGTGGATGTGTCTCCAAATATCCAAAAACAGGTGAATAAGGTCTGTCCTTGGGGATGTGATCTAAAGTATTTCTCCTGATGACGGTTTGTAGAAAGGTCCTCCCTTTGACTAACTCATTGGGTCTATATATCCCCAGGCATCGCCTAGGCAGCACCAATACCCCGACCTGCAAGTAATTTACAACCATCAACCTGTGAAATTATCATTGTATCGTCAAGAGTCAAGTGAATTTAACAGGTTACAAAATGGGACTAGTTGAGAATATTTTGACCATTTGATTAACCAGTTAGGAATATTGAATAAGTAGGAATATTTTTCATTGAAATATGTCGTATTTGTGTTACCAAGAGGCCATTTCCCGCTATTTGGGACCATTCCCGACATCCAAATTCTGTAATGTCATCTCTGAAAATAACGAATTAAAATACAAATGACACATAATCGTCAGGCACTCATATTCAGCCAGCAGACCGGCTATCCTCAGATTTTGGTAAGGCCTTAAAACTGACTTTTTTTAGTTACGAACCATAAGCAGACGTTTCTGCCGTATCCCCACTAACAGGGGACAGGTGACTTAATAATTAGTAAATTTGGGGGCGACAGTATCGGCATCCTCCTCGCAGTGATCCGTTTGATTAGAGCTAATCTGACTACTCCCTGCTGGACTGAGTGGGTATTATTGTCACTAATTATGACTGGCCAGTGGTCCTATTACTGACCAATCACTGAATTCGTTACAAAGGTATTACCTTAAAAACAAGACGTTTAATTAGGACAACTGTGTTTACGTAACGTTTCGTCATGGCTGCACGTTTTTTTTATGCTATATTAACCAGCGCATAGCAGGATATTGCAGCAAAACTAATTGCGTGACAAACGAGGCTATCGGTATCGACGTAAAGTAAACACTACGGTATGGTAACGAACAGACTTTTAACGCTTTAAATAACTTAAATCTTTGTCGTAAATATTCAGGAAGACCCAAGATTAAACGACGGAATGTCATGTTACTGTACGTAAGTAGTAGATTTGATTGAACGAGAAGAATAGACACATTTACTTAAATGATTTCTCGGGCCGTTGCTTCAGGAATATGCAGTATCGGGTGAATCCGATAAAATTTTCGGGTGAAATTCGGAATCGCCATTGCAGGATTCCGAATTCTGGCCCACATCCAGCACACCTGGCCAAGAAAGTCTATTATACCAGCCCATTCCAAACTCCAGTGATGGCGTGGCGTTAAAGCCACCGGCCACATACAACATGATCATCATTATCATTGTTCCATGGCCGGTTCAATGCCCCCCCCCCTCCTATAATGTTCAGCAGAAAAAAGGGTTTTATACGAATTGGACAACATTATTTTTATACGCCCACATTTTCATGTGGACGTATTATGTCGTCGCCCCTGTCCGTCTGTCCGTCTGTCCGTCCGTCCGTCCGGACGTCCGTCCACAATTGTTTGTGGACTCTCTACAGGTCACAATTCTTGTCGGATTTTGACGAAACTTGAAATATAGGTTTATCCCCAAAAGATCTCGGCTGCTTTCGATATTGGCATGTATCGGATCAAAACTTCGTGGATTATGGCCCCTGATTGTACGAAAAATCACGTTTTTAGCTTGTGGACCCTATAGAGGTCACAATTTTGAACCGATTTTGATGAAACTTGACATGCATGTTTATAACCCAAAGATCTTGGTTCCTTTCGATATTTGCGCGTATCGGAACGTAATTTTTTTTGAATTATGGCCCCTGATTGTCCGAAAAATCACCTATTTTAGCTCGTGGTACCTCTGGAGGTCACAATTATTATCCAATTTGAAAAACCGTTCGATTATATCACCGTTACACCCTAAGGAAGGTTGAGTTCACATTTCGGAAAAATCGGACCAAAATTACCATACAAAATGGCCGCTGTTCGTACGCGAATACTGTTAAAAAATGGTATATCAAGGTTGTGGACCCTGTAGAGATCACAATTTTAATTCGATTTAAGATGAAACTTGAAATGCATGGTTATAACCCAAAGATCTTGGTTCCTTTCGATATTTGCGCATATCGGATCGTAACTTTCTGAATTATGGCCCCTGATTATACGCAAAATCGCCTTTGTTTAGCTTGTGGTCCCTCTGGAGGTTACAATTATTATCTGATTAAAAAAATCTTTGATTATATCACCGTTACGCCCTAAGGAAGATTAAGCTCGAATTTCGGAAAAATTGGACCCAAATTGCCATACAAAATGGCCGCCATTCGTACGCGAATACTGTTTAAAAAATGGTATATCAAGGTTGTGGACCCAGTAGACGTCACAATTTTAATTTTCGATTTTGATGAAACTTGAAATGCATGGTTATAACCCAAAGATCTTGGTTCCTTTCGATATTTGCGCATATCGGATTGTAACTTCCTGAATTATGGCCCCTGATTATACGCAAAATCATCTTTGTTTAGCTTGTGGTCCCTCTGGAGGTCACAATTATTATCCGATTTAAAAAATCGTTTGATTATATCACCGTTACACCCTAAGGAAGGTTGAGTTCGAATTTCGGTAAAATTCGAAACAAAATTGCCATACAAAATGGCCGCCGCGTGTACCCAGGTTGTGGACCCAGTCAGGTCACAATTTTGATTCAATTTTGATGAAACTTGAAATGCATGGTTATAACCCAAAGATCTTGGTTCCTTTCGTTATTTGCACATATCAGATCATAACTTCTTGAATTATAGCCCCTGGTTGTCCGAAAAATCGTCTATGGTCCCTCTGGAGGTCACGATTATTATCCGATTTAAACAAACGCTCGCCTCTATCACCGTTACACCATACGGAAGGTTGAGTTTGAATTTCAAGGAAATCGGACTATAATTGCCAGACAAAATGGCCGCCGTTTTACGCTAATAGTGTTAAAATATGGTATATCAAGGTTGTGGACCCAGTATAGGTCACAATTTTAATTCGATTTTGTTAAAAGTTGAAATGCATGTTTATAACCTAAAGATCTTGATTCTTTCCGATATTTGCGCATATCAAATTGTAATTTAATGAATTATAGCCTTTGATTGTAGGAAATATCACTTTCGGTTTTGCTTGTTCTCTATCCATGTCTCGAAAATGTGGGCGTATCCTGCCTTGCAGTGCCAGCTTACTATCTTTTTTATTTTTGTCCGACCGGCCCGCTATCGCCCGATTGCCCAATCCGCCCCTGTACCGAGGACATTAATCCTATAAATATATCGTCTATACAAACAATATACCATGGTAACGAAAACGCTTTAGCAGGTAGGTGTTTAAAATTACAATTTATAAGGTCAATTTCAAGTGTAAAACGAAGATAATTGGAGACAGGTGATTAAAGAAATATATAAAACAATTAGATATCAATATAAGACAATATGAAATAGATATAAATATAAGACAATATGAAATAGATATAAATACATGTATAAGACAATAAGATATAAATATAAGACAATAGGGGGTAATTAAGGTGGTTTAAGATCCATTAAGATATTATTTACTGAATTAAGTAAAAGGGCTACTGTGCGGATTAGCGCGATGAATTAAACATTACTATTAGGTAGTATTTCACTCTACTATATTCACAAAGGTAACAATTGGGGCCTGAACCAACGGTGAGAACTCTGACAACAATGGTGATTGACTGAAAACACAGATAGCTTTCTTAAGCTCAGTGCATACAAATTACTACCAAACTGTCTTATACGACCTCCAATGATAAAATGTAAAACACATCTTTCACATTAGTCAAAATAAACTAAACATACATACATAATTATCACCTGAATATATCAAGATACGAATAGGATAAAATAATCACAAAAATAAGTCTTTAGCTTACACAGGCGTTACGTTAACATTATATGCAATTCACAAGGCCTTATGTTTACCAATGGATGTTAGATCTAGACTCAAAACATACTTTTTCTCAAAAGCATTCACCATGTGACAGAGTAATTCACTTTTTGGACTGCGCTTTGAGCATGCTTAGTCATGGAAACAGCGCATTATAAATAGACTATTATTATTATGTTTGGGCATTTACCCAGCAACCATGTGTGGTGGGTTCTACAATGGGACAATTCTAAACTCGTCCAAAACTACTTTTTATGAATGTGACAGCTAATGTAAGTTATATAAATACTTTCCCTAATTACTATACTTCATCATTTACATACTAATTATTGCACTCGCCGTATTTTTTTCATCCCACCACAATTTATATAAAACTAAACAACCACCACTATGTCATTGGCCGTAGCTACGTTCTAGCAATTGCGACCAACCCAGACCTGGTTTAAGACTGGGCATTTTAAATGAAACAATCAAACGAAATATTGATAGTTTGCATCTTACAGATGGTCTAGGATTTTTCTTCTAATCCTATATGCTTTGAAAGTGACTGAGGACGGGTTATCATGGCGCAGTCTCTATGGGCCTTGTAAGCACGTCACTGGAGTGCGGTGAGGACGTATCCCGGTCTGTCTGGTAACCGCGAGATCATGGTGGGAACACTTTTCCCACAACCAGATCTTGGCCATGAGCGTAGTAAGATCGCGTAGTAAGCGCTTGGCGTGGTCGTGACAGGCACGTGATGGGCACGTGACGTAAGCACCATGCTGCCGCTATGCTCTCTTTGCCTTCATGTCGTGAATAGGCTTTGCTTTCCCGGGAAAATCGATGATAAATAAATTATAATTATGTGTTCAGAAAACGTTCCACCATCTTGGAAATATGCTAAATTGGTGATCATACGATCATTATTACGTAGTTGCATATGACAGAAATCGAATCCGTCTCCCCGAAAACATATATATTGTCACCAAAGACAACTACTAATTCGAAATCAACCCATCGTCCGTTTTTCCCGCCACCAGTGGCAGCAATATTGGAAATGCACTAAATATGTGAATATGTGGTCATTTTACAAGGTTGGTAATGTCAGAAATTGATTCTGCTCCTTCGTAGACATATATATTGACACCAAACACTAGCACTTAATCAAAATCTGCACATCGTCTCATTTTCCCGGCAAGAATACCCGCCATCTTGGTAATATGCTAAGTATATGAACATTTGATTATTTGACAAGGTTGTAAATGCCAGGAATGGAATCTGTGACCCCGAAAACATATATATTGACACCAAACACTACTTCTTAATCGAAATCAGCACATCGATCGATTTTCCCGCTACAAATGGTCGCCATCTTGGAAATATCATCATGAAATGATGGAAACAATCTGAAATATAGTCATGAACTCTGCCAATGTTGATATGTCGATAACATTATAAATAAGGTGAAAATATAAAAATAATTTGGAATATTATCGCAAAATGGCTACCCTCAAATAGTGGCCTCCCATTATACTATGAAGACCTTCTCAGAAAAAATGGCAACATTGTTTTTTTGTCATCAAACATCAAAACCTACAAAATAAAGCTTATTCCATGATTTCTACCCGAAAAGCCGACAGATTTACAATACACCACAGACTAAATATTTATTATAAATTCATGAACAAGTTGATGAACACATCTGTCATTGGTCTTCTTTATTGTCAGGGCATGTACCCAGCAATCATGTCTGGTAGCAGTGGTAGGTGCTACAATGAGACAATTATAAACTCGTTCAAAAACACTTTTTATGAATGAATAAAATAGGGTTTAACGTCCTACTATTATGCACCTAACCTGGGATAATGGAAGGCGAGCATACGCCATAAGTGTGCTATGAGGGAAATTTTGCCCGGGCAGCGGCGTTACGGCCTACTCTTATATCGCATTCAAACTGCAAGGAATCTTTTACGTGCACTCCAATGTGTACACGGGACATCAGTTTTTGGTACAATTCAAACGACTAGGTAGCCGCCTTGTCAGACCCTCCTGCATCACTGACAAGTGGAAATCACGCCGGAAAATCTAGATGAACTTTCTCAGCCAATGCAGGGATCGAACACCCGACCTCCAGGCTAGCGAACCAGTGCCTTATCCACTTAACCACCGTGATTCCCCACTTTTTTATTATAAGGACAGCTAATAATAGTATTTTCCTTGATTACTATACTCAATGATTTCATAATAATTAGTGTGCTCACCGTATTTTATGTGATACCACAGTAAATACAAAACTAAAGAACAACCACTATGCCATTAACCTCACCAACCTCGTGGGTTTTCTCTGGGTCCTCCGGTTTCCACACACTGCTAATGACCACTACGCGCACTCATTTTATTGAAAAAAATTGAACTATGTGTTCGTTCCGAAATGACATAATTTGTGACGAATGGGCGCCAACCCCCCCCCCTCTCTCTCTCTCTCGTTTGCATCTTACAGATGGTCAAGGATATTTCTTCTGATTCTATATGAATTGATAAACTTGTCTATCGCCTTTGTCGAAAGAATCGTAATGGCTGCCCGTGGTACGCAAATATTGACAAAGTATAAAATAACAAGGTTGTGGACCCTCTTAAGGCCGCGTTTCTAAACCTCGGGTGAATTCACCCCCAAGGGGAGAATGATTCGCGTCCAGGAGGTGAATGGCCACACTCTCAGTATCTTCAAAAATGGCCATATAAGTCCTATCGGAGGTGAAGTTGCATTTCAAGATTTCAGTTGTCAACTTTTTCTCAATTTCAATTTTGAAGTGATGATTGTGCTCGATCCAGGCAGCATAGGCCTCGATGTCGCGATCCGCTCAGGCCAGGGTTAAAGGGACCAGCCCGAATTTCAAAGAATCTGAAAATTACACGTTCATGAACGTATGAAATTTAAACGCCAAAGTATAGAGGAATAGTGTATTTACCTTGTCTGAAAATTTCAGTTCAAAATATTGAGTAGTTTGGACGTGAATGCAAAAAAAGCTTAACTGGACACTAGCTCTTTTAAGTTTTTCTTTTAAATTGTTATGATACCAATTTTAACTTAATCAAAAGAGAGCTTTAAAAGTGAGTCAATAGGGTTAGATTGAAAGCTGCACATAATATAGACTCGTTTTATCCAGACACTTCTGTCTAATGCAAACAGAACACAAGTCTTCGGCCACCGAGCCGTACCGGCGATTGGAAGTTGTTTGAAAATGTATCACATAGCTTGAAGAAGTTGCTCGGATCTAAGTTAGAGGCTATTAAGGGCTTTTCATACAAAATTAAGCAGTTTTAACCCCCAAAATGTTATCGGGATGGCCCCTTTAAACATATTTCAGTTTGCCCAAATCCGACTCACGATGATTAGGTATGGGTAGCTAGGTAGGCAAATTCTTTTTTTTAGGAGGACCAGACTTTGACGATAAATAACGAGATTTTACGAAATCACTTATCGAGTTTGGTGTTACTATGTATAGATATGACAGTGGCTGTTCAATCTCCCGACCGATTGTTTCGCGTTTTGGCGTCATTGTTAGGCATAAAAATAATGCTGTTAAAAAAAATCCTTCAAAAACGGCAATCATAGAATTTGAGTAGGCAACTTTTTTTTGGTGCAGGTAGCATTTTGGCAAACAAATAATCTTTTAATTATGGGCTCATCAGTGGTTGCCATGGTGATTGCTAGTTTAATTGGCTGTGTGAGTGGGAAACGGCGCAGGTGTCCATTGTCATTGTATCTGAAATAGTTAGAAATCAAGTTTCCGGGCTCCAATTTCTAAAAATTCCCTGGAGGAGACCCCCTCCCCCCACAGTCCCCTCCCCACGGGCTTCGCTCCTACGGCGCTCGCGTTGACCCACTTCGCCGGCCACGACTCCGCGGTCAGTTACCTCCTCAAAACCTCGGGGGTAAATGGGTCGGTTTAGAATTAATTCAGGGGTGTTGAGAAAAGGTTGAGAAGGTGAAATTTGTCTATTCAACTTTGATGGTACTTACAATATATGTTTATATCCAAGCGATTTCGCTTCCTTTCGATAATCGCGCAATTCTTACTGTAACTCCCTGGATTATGACTCCCTGGATTGTTCTCTGTCCATCTCTTGCAAAATTTGGATTATTTTGCATGGCAACCGCTTGACTTTTATAGAAACAATCACCATGTGTACTCCCGTCCCAATAATTGGACACTGCCCACTATTGGTAGACTGTTTTACGATGCATTAGATGAATTTATAAACATCTATGTAATCGTGTCTAATATAAATCTAATTATACGCCCACTGTCCGTCAACAATTGACTTGTGAAAGAGATAGAGTCTGCGGTTTTGGCGTATTCTGTTCAAATTTTATGTGAAGCATAGTTGTCATCAGTCGACGAAGCCTATCTATTTATAACGTTCCGCAACGTTTGGTGCCGGATGTGTGCCATATTTTCAAAAACCCTGGTTTGAAGTATTGTGGTCACGAGAGAACGAACGTTACCGATTTAGAACATGGGACATTCTGTTCCGGAATAATTCACCCTTTACTGAAAACATTGTGAACGCGATAGAGGCTGTTGTGTTTGACGGACTTTTTTCAAATTCGGCGTAAAGCTTGTGAATGGGACAGAGACTATAATTATCGGCAGATTTTTTTAAGCATTGTGATCATGAGTGGACGAGCCCTACCGCTAATCAGCATTCTACGTCTTACCGTTCTGGATTCCCTATCCCCCTCTCGCTTGAGTGTACCGGTGTCACAGTTTCTGTTGGTCGCTGGTGTGTGTTGGTTCCTGGGCACTTGCGCATGTCTGAGACGGATGTTTGTGTTAGCAACACGGACAACACAGCTTCATCCACTTCCGCCATTGTGAGATGGTTCCTCATAACTCAAATAACTGATCACTTGAGGAAAAAGTGTTATGTTCTTAGTTAGAGTTTTGTCATTAATAAACATACTTCTTATCGTGATTAGCTGTTTTTTTAGTGATCAGTAGTTACACGATCAACGGATTTAAGTTAATTGGCTTGAGATTAATTGTTCTATCGTTCGTGATTTGTTGCCGTTGTTTTAAGTGATTAGTCGTTACACGCGTACAATCAGTGGAACTGGAAACCATACACATTGGTGATTGGCTTGAAATTGTCAATTAATTCACCTCCAAAGGTGCTCTACTGATTTCCCAGATTCTTTTTTTGTTAAAAACTTATAAATCACTTTTCGATGTTTTAACTATGTTTTAATAATTAACTGTTTTGCAGATTGAATATTGGCATGTATATGATTGGGATTTCTCTGAATCATTATTTTAATTTTGTACATAATAAAAATTTTACAAGTTGCCTATGTGTTTTATTTGTCAAATACAAATACTTTATCATGCAAACCATGGGATCTACTATACCAGTTACTATAAGTATCGGATATTTATCGGCTTTGGCCTCTATCCGAAAACCGGTAACATCCGTTTTTATAGTAACTAGGGATCTACATCTGAAACTAAATCTGAAAATACCACTATTTCTTGAACATGAATCACCCAAATTAAGCGTGTATACCAATAAGGGGCAATTATTTTTTTCTGTTTCTGCATGTGGACGGGAATTTTTCAATTTTTTTAAGATCGTTAATTTGTATTTCTCCTTTTAAATGAAATGAACAAACAATAGAAACTCAACATCCTCGGCTACTGTCAGTAGAAATACTATATATTGGTAGATAATAGTAGAAACCGATCTGACCGTAAGAAAATCGTAGGGGTCATCCTATCACGGGGAGTCAACACACACTGTGTCTATAACAGTGTGAGATGACTCCTACAACTGCGCATGCGCCAGGAACCAACACACACCAGCGACCAACAGAAACTGTGACACCGGTTTATGTCACGACCTAACCACAGCACAAATAAATTGGCCTAGGCCGTTCCTAACCCGACCTCTCTTGGCTATTTTTTTATCAAGTCGTATCTTATATTGAAAATACAAATATATTCATATGTTCATATTGTTATAAAATAATTGCATACTAATTATTTGTATTGTTTATCTTTTCAGGGGATATGCGTGAGTATTATCTATTTATATTTATTATATAAAGAAGCTATAGGTTTAGTCAATAAATCAAATTTTAATTTATTCTTTAAAAGAGTAGGATGTTAAAACTCATTTTATTTCTTCTTTGATTGGCATTTAGTAATTGAACATAATAACGCAAGGTACAATTTTATGGATACACAATTACTGAGTTTGATACTAAGCGACGTTTCGACGAGGATACTCTCGTCTTTATCAAGCAAATGATACAAAATATATTTCATTTCATTTATTCTATAAAAGGGTAGGAAGTTAAAACCCATATCATTTATTCTATAAAAGGATGTGGTTTGAGCTTTCAACATCTTCTATGGGTTGAACTATTTTATAATATTTCACGGTCTGGATTCAGTTAAATACTTTGAAATGAAATGAAACGGTGTTCTGTATTTGGTTAACTTTTATACTGTAAACCCCATTTTTTCACAAACTGATTCGGTTAGCTACCATATTGTATAATTGGGTGAACTCGTATATTATCCACCACATTTATCTCGTTCTGATCCAGTTAACTAATATTCATAGCCTATTATAATATATTCTATACTGACATGTTACATATTCTGATTGACTTTTACATGAATAATCACTACATTGCGAGAGAGATAGAGAGAAAAAATTGTTTCTTAACGTCCCGGAGAAAAAACCCCACAAGATTGAACATGCGATCCAACACCTTGTCACGTACAAGTGTGGAATTGAAACCACGCCACTTGACCTAATGACAGACAAGCCCCCCCCCCCTACCCAGTTTTACATAGCATAGCCTAATGAGTTTTTGCATGAATGTAAATATGTGTTCAATCCAAATATATCAGAGCCATTTCTAATCCACCCCAAGTTTCAAACAATGTTTTTAAAAAGAAATAGCACATGTTTAAAAGCAACGATTTTAATAGGTTTTTTTATGGCTAATGTAGCACATATCTTTGCAAAGTATCTTTGATTTGACGTAATCGTCTAGGGGTTAATTGGTTTGACTGTTAGTCAATCGAATGGCCAATATTTAAATGGATTAAAACAGCCGTGAGTTTTGATTATTTAACTAGATAGACAGAGTCCCCATTGCCAGGTAGCATTGCTAAGATTATACACGATTATAATGGTTTAAACAATATTTTTTAAACTATTATATAAGGAACGACCAGCTCTGTTTCAAATCTAACATATAGTTTTTCCGGAGAAATAATAACAGTCGTCATATAGAAAGACCTAAAAGCAAGGTGTGTCAACGTATACAAAGCCATATTTATACAAAGTTCGTTTTCGATTAGAGTAAATCTTGTGTAGGCCTACAGACTTTTTTAAGGATACTATTTCATTTGTCAATAAATTTCAATGTAATTGGGTCTAGACCAGTAGCACTATTCAAGATGCGTTATGTAAGATTTAGTTATACAGCTGGCCGTGCTTGCTATAATAGTTCAACACAGTAGGGTCAAAGTAATGAAAAAAGTGGACCAAACTCCCAAAAATTGCAAGAAAGCGTTTTATGGTTGTTACCTGTAGTATATGATCTAGACAACATATCAAAAGTTTTCTGAAATTGAGCTACCGCAAACGGTCTAAATATGACGTCAAGAGAGAGAGAGAGAGAGAACGAGAGAGAGATAGAGAGAGATGGGGTTTAGCGTCCACTCAACACAACTAGGTGATTTTGGGACTAACATGGTTTAATTTTATTTCAACAATTCGCTTGCGCGTAGGGGACTTTAGCAGTGGGAGGAAACCGGAGTGCCCGGAGGAAACCCACTAGGTTGAGAAGGCGCCCCTATCTTCATGCCACATACGCTCACACCAGGGCTCGAAACCACAGCCGCAAGCCAGCAAATAAATATGACGTCAGATAAAATGGCCGCCATTTGACCAAAAATCACCCTTTTCCTGCTCATATTCTATCAATGTTGTTGTTTAGGGGTAAAACAATGCTATTATGCAATCAATATTTAAGCAACTCAAATTTTCCCGATCCTGCCCCATCTCCTAAAGTGCCCTAACTTTGGTCTGCCTACCCTCATTCGGAAGACCTAACACGTCCTTAACTCATGTGAGTGTTCTAATCCATTTGCATCTCGGCCATCCGATGGCCTAGAGAGTTGATTATAGGCTCGATATGCGAATAAATGTCTAAAAAAAATTATAACATTTGAAGCCAATATAAAGACCTGCAATAGACAGTGTTAACTCTTGCATAATGTATCTTTAATTACGTATAAACTCGTCTTTGTTCTGTGCTACCTTCATATTGCTTAATCATATTTATTACTTATAAACTGATAGGCCGAGATAAGAATTATATCCATTACGTTATTATATTATACGCATAGCATTTTACATGTATCATTTATATTGTACTCCTTTAATGATATCATAAGCGTACATATATGTTTTATATACGGTAATATATAATCACGGTTAATTGAATGTTTCACATAGTGGTTACTGTATCCTGCTTATTTACATAATGCAGCTTTAACATGTGCATGTTGTTTATTGGGTAGTAAGATAGTTAAATCGATACCTTTAGAGGCAAAAATAAAATAACAAAATAAGGCAAAGGTACATTTAAAAACTTGTTAGCTACGTGAACAACTCAAATGGGTGTTCTATCAATATTAGTTTATGTCATCATTCTGTAATGTAGCATGTATGGGATGGTGAATGACAGCAAAAGGTGGAGAAGACAGATAACATAGGATAACAATGAACGGCAATGTACCATTTTATTTCTTTCATGATAACGTTGACATGAACCAACAGTGAGAACGATGGTCTTGTACACGTGCAATTCTTGTGTATTTTCTGTAATTCTCGTTGTTGAATAAATGAAGACAGGAATCTTGTTGGTTGTTTATACAAACTATATTCTTTGGTTAACTATAATCAACATAAAATACAGCAGACGATTAATGTAACAATTATTGGTTTAATGTTTAATAGTTGATAAGCTAATATCCAAATACAGGTATATAAGGTCTGTCCTTAGGGATCTCCTTGTGGCAGGTTTCTAGAAAGATCCCCTCAATTCTGTCCTTTATGTCTACATATCCCCATGCATCGCCTAGGGTATTTATCCTATAAATCTATCGTCTATACAAACAATATACCATTGTAACTAAAACGCTTTAGCCCGTATAGACAATTTAAAGTGTAAGAACAAAGAAATATATAAAACAATTAGATATAAATATAAGACCATAAGAAATATATAAGGCAATTAGAAAAAGTATAAGACAATAGGAAATAGATATAAATGGGGGGGGGGTAATTAAGGTGGTTTAAGATCCATTAAGATACTATTACTGAATTAAGTAAAAGGGCTACTGTGCGGATTAACGCGATATTAAACATTTACACTTTGGCCTTAATTCATCCTACTATTCTCAAAGGTAACAAAGAGGGAAAGAACCAACGATGAGAACGTTGACAACAATTAATGGTGGTTGACTAAAAACACAACGACACCTTTCACAAGCTCAGTACATACAAATTACTACCAAACTGTCTTATGCGACCTCCATAAAATGTAAAATACATCTTTCACATTAGTCAAAATAAACTAAACATACATACATAATTATCACCTGAATATATCAAGATACGAAAAGGATAAAATAATCACAAAAATAAGTTTTTAGCTTAAACAGGCGTTACGTTAACATTATATTCAATTCATCAATCCTTATGTTTGGACATTTACCCAGCAACCATGCGTGGTGGGTTCTACAATGGGACAATTCTAAACACGTCCAAAATCACTTTTTTTATGAATGTGACAGCTGATGTAAGTTATATGAATAATTTCCCTAATTATTATACTCATCAATTATATACTAATTATTTCATTCGCCATATTTTTGTCATCCCACCACAATTTATATAAAACTAAACAACCACCACTATGCCATTGGCCGGAGCTACGTTCTAACAATGGCGACCTGGTTTAAGACTGGGCATTTTAAATGAAACAATGAAACGAAATATTGATAGTTTGCATCTTACAGATGGTCTAGGATTTTTCTTCTGATTCTATATAAATTGATAAAACCTGTCTATCGCCTTTGAAGAAAGAACCATAATGACCGCCCCTGGTACGCAAATAGTGTGATAGTGTGAAATACCAAGGTTGTGAACCCTCTAAAGGTCAATCTTTTTATCCGACTTTGATGGAACTTACCATATTTGTTTATATCCAAGCGATTTCGATTCCTTTTGATAATCGCACAATTCTTACTGTAACTCCCTGGATTATGACTGTGGACCCTTTAAAGGTCAATCTGACTTTGATGGAACTTACAATATTTGTTTATATCCAAGCGATTTCGATTCCTTTTGATAATCGCGCAATTCTTACTGTAACTCCCTGGATTATGACTGCCGATTGTACGAAAAATCGCTTGTTTTTTGCTTTTTGTTTGTCCATCTCGTGCAAAATGTGGATTATTGTGCATGGCAACCGCTTGATTTGTAAGAAACAATCACCATTTGTACTCCAGTCCCAATAATTGGACACTGCCCACTATTGGTAGAATTTAAATGATGAATTTATAAACATCTATGTATTTGTGTCTATAAATCTAATTATACGCCCACATTTTAGTGAGGCACATTATGTCGTCACCATGTCTGTCCGTCAACAATTGAATTGTGAAATCGATTGAGTCTGGAATTTTGGCATATATTGTGTTCAAATTTTATGTGAAGCATTGTGGTCATGAGTGCGCGAACCCTATCTATTTATAACGTTCCGCAACGTTTGGTGCCGGATGTGTGCCATATTTTCAAAAACCCTGGTTTAAAGTGTTGTGGTCACGAGAGAACGAACGTTACCGATTTAGAACATGGGACATTCTGTTCCGGAGTAATTCCCCCTTTACTGAAAACATTGTGAACGCGATAGAGGCTGTTGTGTTCGGTGGACTGATTTCAAATTCGGCGTAAACCATTGTGAATGGGACAGAGACTATAATTTTCGGCAGATTTTTTTTAAGCATTGTGATCATGAGAGGACGAAACCTACCGCTAATCAGCATTCTACGTCTTACCGTTCTGGATTCACCCAACCCCCTCCAACTTGAGTGTGCCTGTTTCTGTCACGACCTAACAATAGAACAAACTATTCCTAACACGACTCCTCTTAGTTGTTATTTTTTCAAGTCTAATCTTATATTGCAAAAAACAATTTTATTCATATGTTCATATTGTTATAAAATAATTGAATACTAATTATTTGTATTGTTTATCTTTTCAGGTTCGACCTGTGAGTATTACCTATTTATGTTTATTATATAAAGAAGCTATAGTTTTAGTCAACAAATCATTCTTTAAAAGAGTAGGACGTTAAAACCCATTTCATTTATTCTAAAAATGAGTATGGTTTTAGCGTTCAACATTTTCTATGTGTAGAACAATTTTATAATAATCACGGTCTGGAACGGTGTTCTGTATTCGGTTAACTTTTATACTATAAACCACATTTGATCACAATCTGATTCGGTTAGTTACCATATAATGTATAATTGGCTGAACTCGTATATTATCCACCAAATTTTATCTCGTTCTGATTGTATACTGACATGTTACATAACCTGATGGACTTTAACATGAATAATCAACCTTAAGTTTAACATTGCGAGAGAGATAGAGAGAAAAAATTGTTTCTTAACGTCCCGGAGAAAATACCCCACAAGATTGAACATGCGATTCAACACCTTGTCACGTACAAGTGTGGAATTGAAACCACGCCACTTCACTTAATGACATACAAGCCCCCCCCCCCCAGCTCTACATTGCCTAAGAGATTGTGCATGGATATGAATGTGTTCAATCCAAATACCAGAACCATTTCTAATCCACCTCAAGTTTCAAACAATGTTTTTAAAAAGGAAATAATACATGTTTTAAAGCAACGATGTTAATATTTTCTTATGGCTAACGTAGCACATATCGTTGCCACGTATCTTTGATATGACCTTATCGTCTAGGGGTTATTTGGTTTGACTGTTGACTGGCTATTGTTGTATCTCACTTCTGAAGGACTTCACCATTGTGTATTCTCACGATACCGACATCAAATATGTCGCCACAGTTACACAATTGTCTACACTACAAAGTTTAAAAACATCTCTTTCTCTCAAACCCAACGTTAAAGATCTAACCAGCGTGGCGACACTCAGAAAACCACTAAAGACCCCAAGACCCCAATACGTGTCTGACTTTAACGAATCTAAATATGTCTAAAATTATTCTAGCCCGCTCTCTCTTATAGGTGGCGAATGACGTGGGCTAATTAGTAATTTTCTACTCGCGTGTATTTCAAACAATAACCGCTTATCCTTGACAAATGTAAATTACCAACATGTTTACTAAACTATACCTCCGTTAACGTATCACAAATTTAAATAATCAGCACACTTTCTATATTTTTGATTTTATGAACACGTTGATATACATTGTCCTTTTAAAATACAGAAATCAACATCCTTACACATTATATATTGAACACACAGCTAAAATTGAAATTTCTGGAATGATTTATCATAAACCCAGCTGTGTGAACTTTGTTTTCTTCTATTTTCCGCATTCATGATGGGTCTTATGTTGAAAATATGTCAGAATTCGAGTTAGTAGGGCGAAATATGAAATTCTTGTTCCCCCCGTCGCCTTTTTGGCCGCCATTTTAATTATATTTGTCGGATGTTAAAAATGTGCCCTATTTAGTGCTGAGCGACCCCAAAAACATATAAAACGATATATTACACAATTTACGATGGTGAACAATGATTTTCTTTGGTATTTTTCCCACTACTTTTGGTCGCCATCTTGAATATTTAAAAATCAAGGGGACTCTACCCAACAGTAATCCACCGAGAAATATTCTTTATCAGGCAAAAGTGGGTTCAGTGATAATTTGGCATTTGACGTCCGGATATTAACACATATGCCAGTTAGTCACTTTGACGTTCTAGCATCTGACGTCAACTGGGTGATTATCGCCATTTAAGAGACGACCACTGTCAAGATTGGTCGCATTATTTTTGTTATGTCTTTTTTGTAAATAATGTTAGGGAAGCTTGTACTATAGCAATCCCAGGACTGTGCCGCTCAGTGGACGCTTACGGCTGCCCCCCCCCCTCCCCGGATCCATTCACTTGATTTGATATTTTTTTATTTTTTGCAATGTCTATTTTCTGTCTTTGTTTTGCGTGTAGTGCGGTCCTCCAGCTATTTGAGATAGTTTCTACCCAGTGGTGTAAATCAGTTACTTTCAAAGCAAAAATATACACGAAAAAACTCGTTAATAATGTGAACTACTCAAATAGGTGTTCTATCAATATTAGTTTCTGTCATCATCATGTATGCCACAGTATGGGATAGACCAGGATTTGTCCTAATTCTGTTAATTAATAAAAACCTGTCCTCGGAATGTTTCGGCGTTGTTTATCCTTGTCAGTGGTATATGGTAGATGGTCTAGTCGTTCGAATGGCTCGAACAACCTACTTTGTGTTTTTAGTTTTGAAAATTTTGTTGAATAATGGTGAACGAATTTAGTGTTATTTGCGACCTATATAATAATATGTCCGGAGGATATCAAAATGACTTTTTGGTTTAACTCTTAACATTAATCTATAACCTTATTTTTATATAAGAAATCAGAATACATAGACTTTAGGCTAATATATAGATAGAACTCAATGGTTGTTAAGTTCTGTTTTCATTCTATAACTACATGCAAATCGCAAAATACGCTGTTCTATCCAGATTATAAAATAAAATAAATAGAAAAAAAAATCATCATCAATGACTTTAAATTTTGAATTCAACGTAGGTTCCGCCCTTTCTTCTTTTATTTATTACAAAAATTGTGGTTGGCTAGTGGTGACGTCATTACAGTTTGACGTAATTCTGAAAGTGACGTCAATCTGGGCTTAAGTACTAAAGTAGTACGTGCACAAGCCATTGAATACAACTATAGGTTTACGCTGTATTCAATGTCTGTATTCATTGATATTTGCGTGTAGTTATAGAATATATTTACAATCTTTCATTCATTATAAGATGATGATATAAAACGAAACGTTATGTTGACTGCGTTAAATATTTAATTACGGTTAGTCAAATATTTGGTAATTAAACGACAACAACTGTAAACTGCTACCTGATTCAAGTTCTCCCAGTTATACCAGAACGTGAATACAGCAACTTTAATGTGGTCCAATATAGCCCATGCAACTTAGATGGCTTAGCTAAATCCCAAACAACCATTCTGGGCCCGAGAACATTTTGAAAATTTAACCGCCACATTTGCGTTTTTCTGCTATTCTAACCCATGAGTTAAGCAGCTTCAAAATTTCCAATGGTTTTTAACTGAAATCCCACTCTTTGCCGACCCGAATTCCAATCATCCAATCGGACCGTTGCAGCTGCGTTCACAAATAATAGTCGATGCCCGAAAATGTGGCACAAAGTAGAGTGGCTCCAGACAAAATGTTTTAATCCATAGTCAATTTCAGTACAAATTCGCGGTATTTAATTAAAAAAAAGAGTAAAATGAGTGTTTTATTAGATTTCGAGCACTTTATTTTACCAACTAGATGAAATAATATATTTTGTTTTCGCTTTACCCGAAAAGTCAGCTTGGGTACCCACCCCCCAAAAAACTTTTTAAAAAATAGGGTTATGATTTTTTGATATGAACATTATAAATATTTTAAGGAAGGAATACGACTTTAACGTACCTATAAAAATTTATAAAAAAAATGAAAAGTTGAAATCACGTTAGAAAGATTATTTTGAAGATTATCATGCCGTTCTCACTAGCATTATGGACTCATCGCCAATTGTATTATGGGCGCCATTTTATAAATTATGCCGTTTTGGGCGCCCCATTGATCAAGTCGTGGGCGCCCAATCAGTCGTACTCGGCTTTATGCGAAATGGAATGAAATGAAATGGGGGTTAACGTCTTACTGTTCTACTCCTAAACTGGGCTAATAAAGACGGGCATACGGCATACAGTGTGCTATGAGGGATATTTGGTCGGGAAGCGGCGCTACAGCAAATTCCAACTGCCAAGGAAGTTTTTACGTACATGTCAATATGTACATTGGACCTCGGTTTTTCGTCCCACCCGA
Source organism: Patella pellucida (assembly GCA_917208275.1). Classification (NCBI taxonomy): domain Eukaryota; kingdom Metazoa; phylum Mollusca; class Gastropoda; family Patellidae; genus Patella; species Patella pellucida. The sequence goes on from OU795042.1 coordinate 6,862,552, forward strand.
ACGACTAGACAGATGTCCTTGTCAGGACCTTCGTTCTGCATCACTGACAAGGGGGAACCACGCCGGAAAATCTGGACGAATTTTCTCGGCAAATGCAGGGATCGAACACCCGACCTCCAGGCTAGCGAGCCAGCTTCTTACCCACTTATCCACCGTGATCCCCCTCTGCATTATACAAGGCCCGACAATCATATATTGTTATTATAAGGCGCCCATCCAATCATGTTATTATCATGAGCGCCTCTCCGGGATAAGGCACCCTTCAGATCAAGCCGTTTTGGGCGCCCAATCAGTTGTGGTGTTAATCATGTGAGTCATTATGAGGCGCCTCGTCATTGGGGGGGGGGGGCATATATAACGACATGATTGGCGAGACGACCATAAAACCAAGTGACATTTATTGGGCCCCGCCAATCTCCTCGTGGACGCCCAGCCAATGTCGCTCGGCTTTATGTGGTGCCCCCACTGATACGTTGGATTTGTATTGCGTCCAATGGAAGGGTGTCAAACATCAGAGATGTTGGTTATGACATATTATCTTGTAATATTTTTAAGTATTGTATATAAGCTTGTCATCATAATATAATATTTCTAGTATAATATTTCTAGGGCAGGGGACCGCACAACACACAAATAATAACACAAAACTTGTCATCAGCCATTTATCGTAATCTTCACTGTCAAGGGTTTACAATGTGACTATAAATAAGGATTGATATCATTTGAGTGATTCAGTAGAAGTAGAAAATGTAGAACAAACAATCTGAATTAGCGACACATTAGCAACATATCTATAAAGTCTGGTTAAAATATATTAAGCAGTTTTGTAGAAACAAATCGAAACCTGTGAAAATTTCCGTATTTGTCCCCAAGAATCACCCGTCTTTATAAAATAATTACTTAATAATTCTTTCTCTCTTTTTTTTTCATGTTTTCTGAAACAGTCGTCTGTGAGTATTACAAATTTATATTTTGATTTATCATTCTCTATTTATTATATTGTGTATAATATAAGTCCCTGTATCTTATAATCCTATCTGTTTACGTAAAACCCCATTGCATTTGATTTCTTTCACCTAACATCACGTTCCGATCAATATACAGTAATTATAAATATAATTGGGTAAATATCTCATTTAAATCGGAAACCAGGATGAACTGTTATATCATTGTAAATACGATAGGCCAGAAACATATCGTATATCACATTGTCAAAAATATTATTACGGAGAAAAATACAAATCTTTGCTTGAATTTAAGTAATACGATATCATGAATATTTGAAATTGATTATTGTTTTCTTTTTACTTCTTGATTTACCAATAATATTTACCCTTGACTTGATTCATCTCGAACTAGTTGTTTAGTTGTTTGCTGAAAGTGATATTATTTGTGTGTTTCACCATTGTAATAATATAAATACAACCATGGTACTGTTTCGTTTTGGGCGCCCCATTGATCAAGTCGTGGGCGCCCAATCAGTCGTACTCGGCTTTATGCGAAATGGAATGAAATGAAATGGGGGTTAACGTCTTACTGTTCTACTCCTAAACTGGGCTTATAAAGACGGGCATACGGCATACAGTGTACTATGAGGGATATTTGGCCGGGAAGCGGCGCTACAGCAAATTCCAACTGCCAAGGAATTTTTAACGTGCATGTCAATATGTACATTGGACCTCGGTTTTGCGTCCCACCCGAACGACTAGACGGATGTCCTTGTCAGGACCTTCGTTCTGGATAACTGACAAGGGGGAACCACGCCGGAAAATCTGGACGAATTTTCTCGGCAAATATCTTAAATACAAAAGCAGAAAACCTGTTTTTGTCTACTCAAGGGGGCTTACTCTCGTTCATGTACAGGAGACAGACCACCATTGACTCCAATGTTAATTCGGGCCTCTATGCGCACCTCCAACTGTTCCCCAAGTTTTCGTTGGGCTGAATGCTTTTCGCTATATACCAAGGAACACATGACCATGTCTTTACACTGAAAATTGTATGAGGTTGACCACCAAAATTTTGAGATACACAAACGTGAAGAAGCATACTAAAAACATGTAACTAGTTGCCGTACATATCACTGTAGCAAACTCCCAAACTGATCCCGCAGTGAATATTCGCTTGGCCGCTACAATCACTGATAAAGACGACATCTATGTGTCTTAATTCGACAAAATATTAACTTTTTTTCCTCCGACAAATTAAATTCTAAAACATATTTTTGAGTATAAGAAAAATAAATAAAGGTGTTTGAAGTATATCTGGATAAAAAATATTCCATGTTCAGAAAATAGTGCGTGAGGCGGAAAATGGGTAAAAGATGTAATTCTGCCCGTACCAGTTCAAATTACTACGTTCAATGTAAACAAAGAACCAACAAAGCACGTGTAGATATTAATTGACGTTTTCTTTTTAGTCTGTTTGCTTTTGAAACTTTTGGATTATTTTCCTGTTGTACTGAACGCCGTTTATTATTAATGAATGATTCTTCATATTGGGTTTTAAAATTTAATCGAGCGATTTTTCAATAAAAAAGATGTGAGATACCGCAGAGAATACAATGTTAGTAAACATTAGGATGTCAGTCACATCACCCATAGAACTATAGCTTTCTGACCTTTCAAAGGTCAGTCAGTCAGTCATCCTGGACAAAGATAAAAGTCGACTAGTCTTTAACTTTGTAAAACAAATTGGCAAACTCCATGCAAAGGGGAGAAAAGAGAAGGAGCGAGAATTGTTATAAATAGACGAACTACAATTTGTGGTGGTCTGGTTCCAGAAATTAAACGTAGTTGTCTCCCTTCCCCTCACATTTACTTATTAAGTCATTAAAGCCCATCGAATTTAAGGATTTTGAAAGTATAAGGCTAACCAATGAAATACAAATACAACTATTTCACAATATTGATCTTTCTACGGAACTAATCACCACCGTCGTTTAAACAGACCTATAATTATGGTGTGTCAACGTTACTAAGCCATATATATTCTATATTTCAACATGTTTGTATAAAAAAAAAATATTTTGATTTGTTCAGCTCTTTTATAGCCTTATAAACGTTTTTAAGGCTAGTATTTAATTTGAAGATAATTTGAATGTGTTTGGCCATTGCTGGATGAGCTTCTGATAATTGAGCAGTTGAGAGAGTGTGTCTTATATATTCTTCCTGTGCAATCAAATCTATCCAAAGTACAGCAACATGATAGGTCTTCGTTTTTTCGGAATAATGGTCGACTTTGTACAAAGTACATGTCTATGCATGGGTTTTGATATGGAGCGTACCAGTATGACCAGAGGTGTTCAAGGAGACGAGGATGGCGCATCGCTGATGTAGTGGACTGCGTATTTATTTCCAAGATAGGAATTTCCTTGTTTTATGTTTTGGCGACTTCTGGCGTGTTATGGTTTCTTTTTATTTTTGATATCAAACTTGTTTACTTTGCCAGATTTGTCTTGAATCTCATAACAGCACATTCCAATAACCAAAAAGTGACTACACGAAACATTTACTAGGCTTCAGAAGCCACAATAAGTGGTACTGTGTGATAGATTTGTCTAAACTGAAATCGATCAGAGTTTGACACCAGAAATTGGTATTTCCAATCGGAAGTCAATAAAAACTACTTCCTTTCGCTTTAAGTGTATCATAGATGGGGTTGGTCTAATGAAAAATACACCCAGAATGAACTTGAGATAATGAAAATCCGTGTTCGACACCGGAAATTGGTATTTCCCATCGGAAGTCAATGGAAACTAGTTCGCTTTAAGTGTATCAGGATGGGTCGGCATGATAAAAAAAACAAAAAAAAACACGTGAATGAACTTCAGATCATGAAAATTCAACCATTATTGGCGGAGATCAGGGGCCGCGGAGCAGGCCCGATTTCGGGGGGGGGGGGGCTACTGACCATACCCCCCCCCCTAACCTTTTTGAGCTTTTTTGAGCTTTTGGCAACTTTTGTTTTCACTATTAAGAATTATTGCCGGGGCTAAAGCCCCCCTAGCCCCCCCCGGCTCCGCGGCCCCTGGCGGAGATAGCCATGTCCTCGATCAGAGAGTCTCGATTTCTAAAATGCCCCTAGCATACAAATCCTACAGGAGCTATTTTGATGACCTGTCATGCTACACTTTCTTTTATTGTTTTATTGAAATACATTTACATAATGTAGTTTATATAAATATGCCATGTTGTTTACTGGGTAATAAAATAGTCAAATCAATGGATTAAGGCGCTGACTCGCTTAAAACAAAATCTCGTGTTCGCTCCACGGACAACCTACAAATGTTTTTAATTTTGAAAATTTTGTTGAATAATGGTGAACGAATTTAGTATTATTTGCCACCTATGGAATAATATGTCCGGAGGATATCAAAAAAGACTGGTAGGAGATTCTCTATATAACCTTATTTTTATATAAGAAATCAGAATACATAGACTTTAGGCTAATATATAGAGAACTCAATGGTTGTTGAGGTCTGTTTTCATTCTATAACTACATGCAAATCACAAAATACGCTGTTCTATCCAGATTATAAAATAAAATAAAAAGAAAGAAAAAATCATCATCAATAACGTTAAACTTAACATAGGTTCCACCCTTTTTCTTTCCTTTTTACAAAAATTGTGGTTGGCTAGTGGTGACGTCATTACAGTTTGACGTAATTCTGAAAGTGACGTCATTCTGGACTAAAGTAACCAAAGTAGTACGTGCACAAGCCATTGAATACAACCATAGGTTTACGCTGTATTCAATGAGAGAGAGAAATGGGGTGTAACGTCCACTCAACCCAAACTAGGTCATTTCGGGACTAATGTATTCAATGATAGTTACCATAGTTTATTGTTATTATAAGGCGCCCATCCAATCATGTTATTATCACGAGCGCCTCTCCGGGATAAGACACCCTACAGCTCAAGCCGTTTTTGAGATGTTGGTTATGACATATTATGTTGTAATATTTTTAAGTATTGTATATATAATACAGCTTGTCATCATAATATAATATTTCTAGTATAATATTTCTAGGGCAGGGGACCGCACAACACACAAATAATAACACAAGACTTGTCATCAGCCATTTATCGTAATTATCACTGTCAAGGGTTTACAATGTTATTATAAATGTGGTTGATATCATTTGAGTGATTCAGTAGAAGTAGAAAATGTAGAACAAACAATCTGAATCAGCTACACATTAGCAGCATATCTGGTTAAAATACATCAATTAGTTTTGGAGAGAAAAGAACAAATCCAAAACCTGTGAAAATTCCCGTATTTGTCCCCAAGAATAACCCGTCTTTATAAAAAAAATTACTTAATATTCTTTATATTTTTTTTCATGTTTTCTGAAACAGTTTAGGGTGAGTATTGTAAACTTATATTTTAATTTATCATTCTCTGTTTATTATATTGTGTATAATATAAGTCCCTGTATCTTATAATCCTATCTGTTTACGTTAAACCCCATTGCATTTGATTTCTTTCACCTAACATCACGTTCCGATCAATAAAATTTAATATAATTGGGTAAATATCTCATTTAAATCAGGAAACAGGATGAACTGTTATATCATTGTAAATACGATAGGCCAGAAACATATCGTATATTACATTGTCAAAAATATTATTACGGAGAAAAATACAAATCTTTGCTTGAATTTAAGTAATACGATATCATGAATATTTGAAATTGATTATTGTTTTCTTTTTACTTCTTGATTGACCAATAATATTTACCCTTGACTTGATTCATGTCGAACTAGTTGTTTAGTTGTTTGCTAAAAGTGATATTATATCAATCCACGTAAATAGTTTCATTATAAATTTCATATATATTGATCTCAAGTTTACTAAATGTCATTGTGCTTGATAACGATAAGAGGATACTTGTCCAAACGTCGTGCTTTAGAATAAACTAGTGATTGTATCCCATAAAAACTGTGTTCTGTTAATGTGTTTCCCGATCGCTAAATGCCACTAAAAGATTATACCTAATATATATGTATAGGCTCTGATGGACCCCATCGCCATTCTCACCATTTCAAAATGATATTGTGACGTCACAGGTGTACCAATGTAAGGCGCCATATTTAATTTAAAAAGAAACAGGCTCCTTATTCTAGACGGCAAGAACTAAAAATAATATCTTAAATACAAAAGCAGAACAACCTGTTTTTGTCTACTCAAGGGGGCTTACTCTCTTTCATGTACAGGAGACCGGCCACCATTGACTTCAATGTTAATTCGGGCCTCTTTGCGTACCTCCAACTGTTCCCCAAGTTTTCGTTGGGCTGAATGCGTTACGCTATATACCAAGAAACACATGACCATGTCTTTGCACTAAAATTTGTATGAGGTTGACCACCAAAATTTTGAGATACACAAACGTGAAGAAGCATACTAAAAACATGTGACTAGTTGCCGTACATATCACTGTAGCAAGCAAACTTGATAACACCGTCATCATTCCGCTTCAAAATCATAATTATTTATTAAAACCTGGCAGAAAATATTAATTCAAACCCTCTTCTTCCATTCTAGACCAAACAAATCAACAATAATGTTCATGCAAAGGGGAAAAAAGAGGAGCGAGAATTGCTATAAATAGACGGACTACAGTTTGTGGTGGTCTGCATCCAGAAATTAAACGTAGTTGTCTCCCTTTCCCCTCACATTTACTTATTAAGCCATTAAAGCTGGTCGATTTTTAAGGATTTTGAAAGTATAAGGCTAAACGATGAAATACAAATACAACTATTTCACAAAATTGATCGTTCCAAGGAACTAATCACCACCGTCGTTTAAACAGATCTATAATTATGGCGTGTCAACGTAACTTAGCCATATATATCCGATTATTTCAACATATTTGTATAAAAAGAATATTTTTCGATTTGTTCAGATCTTTAATAGCCTTATAAACGTTTTTAAGGCTAGTATTTAATTTGAAGATAATTTGAATGCTAGATTGGCTTCTGATAATTGAGCATTTGAGAGAGTGTGTCTATTCTTCCTGTGAAATCAAATCTATCCCAAGTACAGCAACATGATAGCTCTTCGTTTTTTCGGAATAATGGTCGAATTATTACAAAGTACGTGTCTGTGCATGGGTTTTAACATGGAGCGTACCAGTATGACCAGAGGTGTTCAAGGAGACGAGGATGGCGCATCGCTGATGTAGTGGACTGCGTATTTATTTCTAAGATAGGAATTTCTTTGTTTTCGTTTTTGGCGACTTCTGGCTTGTTATGATTTCTTTTTGTTTTTGATATCAAACTTGTTAACTTTGCCAGATTTGTCTTGAATCTCATGACAGCACATTCCAATAACCAAAACGTGACTACACAAAACATTTACAAGGCTTCAGAAGCCACAACAAGTGGTACTGCGTGATAGATATTTTTAAACTGAAATCAATCAGAATTTGACACCAGAAATTGGTATTTCCAATCGGAAGTCAATAAAAACTACTTCCTTTCGCTTTAATTGTATCATAGATGGGGTCGGTCTGATGAAAATGACACCCATAATGAACTTGAGATCATGAAAATCCGAGTTCGACACCGGAAATTGGTATTTCCCATCGGAAGTCAGTGGAAACTAGTTCGCTTAAAGTGTATCAAGATGGGTCGGCATGATAAAAAACCCCCAAAAAAACACGAGAATGAACTTCAGATCATGAAAATTCAGCCATTATTGGCGGAGATAGCCATGTCCTCGTTCAGAGGGATCCCGATTTCTAAAATGTACCTAGTATACAAATCCTACCGGAGCAATTTTGATGACCTGTCATACTACACTTTCTTTTATTGTTTTATTGAAATATATTTACATAATGTAGCTTATATAAATATGCCATGTTGTTTACTGGGTAATAAAATAGTCAAATCAATAACTTTCAAGGCAAAAAACTTGTTAACCACGTGAACTACTCAAATAGGCAAAAATATACACGAAAAACTTGTTAGCCACTTGAACAACTCAAATGGGTGTTCTATCAACATTAGTTTCTGTCATCATTCTGTAATGCATCATGTATGGGATGGACCAGGATTAACATCAGTTATTGACTTAATTCTGTTATCGATAATTGATAAAAACCTGTCTATCGCCTCCCTTTGACGAAAGAACAATAATAATACATTTCAAGCCACGTGCGACACTAATAATAAAGTTATTTGTAAGGCATGGGTATATTCTCCCATATAGAATATTATTTGGCATGTTGGCCGAGAAAGTTCATCGAGATTGTCCGGCGAGGAGTCACCTGGGAGACTGACAAGGACAGCTGCCCAGTTGTTCCGGTGGTATGAAAAACAGAGGTACACATAAAAGGCACTTGGAATTCGATATAAGAGGCCGTAGCGCCACTGTCAGAGCAAAATTCTCCTCATATGCCGTCTTAATAGCCCAGTGGGAGCAGAACAGTAGGACGTTTAACCCCATTCCATTTCGTTTCATTTCATTAGATACTGCAGGGGGGCCGCTTTGGCTCTAAAAAACAAAATCTCGAAATGTTTCGGCGTTGTTTTTCCTTGTCGGCGCTGTATGGTCTAGTCGTTTAATATTTGAAAATTTAGTATTATTTGCGACCTATGGAATAATATGTCCGGACGATTTTAAAATGACTGTTTTGTTTAACGCTTAACATTAATCTATAAGCTGATTTTTATATAAGAAATCAGAATAGGGCCTACATAGACTTTAGCCTAATATATAGATAGAACTCAATGGTCATTTACCACATGCAAATCGCAAATACACCGTACTATCCAGAATATCAACAAAAAAATCATCAACGATAACGTTAAATTTCAAGATGTCCCGCTCTTTTTATACGCCCACATTGAAATGCGGTCGTATACTGTCGTCACCCCCGTCCGCCCGTCCGTTCGTCCGTCCGTCCATCGGTCCGTCGTCCTCAATTCATATACAGTATTTAGGATGATGAAACGAAGAAGCCTATTGATTTTCAGCGATTTCCGATAACTACTGTCAGATTTATGGCCCTTAATCACTTCAAATATCTTGTGGACGCTCTAGAGGCCACAGATTGACTTTAAATTTATACACGGTGTTTAAGGTCATGAGACGAAGAAGCCTATTGATTTTCAACGATTTCCGATAACTACTGTCAGAGTTATGGCCATTGATCACTTCAAAATATCTTGTGGACCACTCTAGAGGCTAAAGGTATCATCCGATTGACTAATACACAGTTTAAGGTCTTGCGATGAACAAGTATATTGAATTTCAATGAATTTTGATAACTTGAACAGCTAAATCGTTGATATTAATTGTTACCAATCGTTAGCATGGAGGAGAACTTTATCAAAGCCAAACACATTCTAATGATTTTCTGATAATAACGTAATGAGTAACAATTGTTACTCTGAATCAGATTTTGGTGTATTATAAATGTTTCATTACCGAAAAAAGTAAAAATATGCGACAACTCTTCTTGACTACCCGGACGATTTAGATGCTGAGGACGTATGTTTCGTTGCCTGGCAACCTATGTTCCCATTCTTTTTTACTAAGTTTACTAAAATAGTGGTTGCCTAGTGGTGACGTAATTACAGTTTGACGTAATTCTGAAAGTGACGTCATTCTGGACAAAAGTAGTACGTGCACCCATGGAAATTTTTCTATGCGTGCACCAGCTATTGCATACAACCATGTTTTGGCTGTATTCAATGGCTGTATTCAATGTCTGTATTCATTGATATTTGCGTGTAGTTATAGAATATATTTACAATCTTTGATTCATTATAAGATGATGATATAAAACGAAACGTTATGTTGACTGCGTTAAATCTTAAAGTTTAATCACGGTTAGTCAAATATTTGGTCATTAAACGACATTTGTAAAACTTATCGCTTCATTTCACATACTTTTGTATCATCCTGATTCCTAAGTTTTTAAATTTCGTTTCTATCTTAATTTTCTCTCTCCACCCAAATGACCTATTACACACATCAGGCAACTGTAACAATCAGTATATCAGAGATGCTGGTTATGACATATTATATCAGAGATGTTGGTTATGACATATTATATCAGAGATGTTGGTTATGACATATTATAAATAAAACAATGTTCGATATGATTATATGATCCTTCATATTAAATATTAACTTCATTATATTATACGATATTCAGATATGAAAATCCAGCAGTATCTATGTTTAATTATATTACAGGAAGGTGAAGGTCAACATGAATATAATATAGCAGGATCTCTGTTTAACTATATTTACTGGGAGGGTGAAGGTCAACCTGAATTATATAATTTAGTTATGTATATAATAGTATAGTATAATTATATTTACAGGGATAAGGTGAAAGTCAAACTGAACATAACTGTTCAACAGCTAGAAGAAGAGGTGAAGAGGGTGATGAAGGAGAAGCGGGGTAAAACAGTAACTCGTATAAATAGAATAACAAGAGGTGATGATTATGATGATGGTGATATATTATACAACTATATACATGATATAAACCAACAACTATCTGTATATGGTTTACAGGATCGTGATGTAGTATGGGTCCACGTGTAACTCGTATAGATAGAATAACAAGAGGTGGTTATACTGTTGGTGATATATTATACAACTATATACATGATATAAACCAACAACTATCTGTATATGGTTTACAGGATTATGATTTAGTATGGGTCGACTTTAAATAGTATTGTATATTGTATATTAGGGGTGATATTATTTTGCTTGAATATACTATTTTGCCTATAATGTCTTTTAGGACTTAGAATTTCGTCTTACGGTTTGGATTGTTCGTACTTGGTTTTTATTTTATTAGAATACAGGATCATGATAGTGTATATATGCTGATGTAGTATGGTGCGACTGATAATAGTATCGTATATTGTATATTAGGGACGGGATTACAATAATCAGAATATATATAACAAATAACATACACGATGATCATGTTGTAACCAAAAATAGAAATTTCGTGCATTCTGATTGGCCGAAAACTTGCGGCGAGTTAGTATATAACATACACGATGGTGCTATTGTCGCCAAAAATAGAAAGTGGCGAATTAGAATAGCGGTCCTTTAAATTTCCTGGGGAGACTCACTGCTACTGAACATATTTCTTGGTACTAGAATATCTTTACAGTGGAAAACATAATATATAGCTTCATGGACTTTTGTCTCTATGTCATCAACAATGAAATTAAAACTTCGACCATTAGCTTAGCGAATGAAGCACGCACATGAAACATAAAAATATAAAGTAAGTGGGTGTATTTGAAAGATAATAAGTTAATTTCATCTCAATGTTGGTCTCACAAGAATCTCACCGTGGCCGTCAAAATGGTTTACAGTTTTTAAAACAGGGCCGCTACACTTCAGTAGACTACGAGTGTATGGACATATATCAAAAACAATATGCAATTTATTCTGACCCGGTCACTGCTGGAGTTCAAAATCATTTGAACATAAAAACATTTGCAAAATATGTTCTCATGTTGAAAATTAACACAGAGTGAATCCATTTTTCAATAACAGTCGCTTAGTGAATCAAACCGAACCCAAGTAGAGTGTTATCTCATTACGTCACAGGTGTTTTTATTACGTCACATTTGTTTCCTGTTTAACGTCATTAATTAGTATATCTGGGCCCTGTTTCTCGAAATCTTATCTAAAGATCTAATCCAAATTTTAGTAGATACTTCAATTTTGATTGGCTAAGCACTAAAATCAATCTCATATTATCCAATCGAATTACTAAAATTTGGATTTTATCTTAGTTTAAGTTTCGTGAAACAAGGCCCAGGGAGATATGAGAATAGTGACTCTAAACATTTATATCTCAAACTGTAAATAAAATCTATTTTGGTTAAACGCACACTCAAAACAACTATGCCTTTTCCCGGGGAAAACCCACGGGGTTGGGCAGGTCTTCCTACTTCTTGTCACATATAACTGTTGTTTCGAAACCACGCCTCTTCAATCAATAATTTATCTTATGGTCGACTAAAAAGTAAATGGGTTTTAACGTCCTACTCTTTTGCTCCTATAATGGGCTAACAAAGACAGGCATGTGCAATATAGTGTGCTATATATATGTGGGGAATTTAGCCCGGGCAGCGGCACTATGACCTAGTCTTATATTGAATTCCAACTGCCAAAGGACCTTTCACGTGGACGTCAATGTATACACGTGCATTATATCATTGAACTTGGGAGGGGACCCAGGACATCCAGGCTAGCGAGCCAGTGTCTTACTCACCGACCTACTAAATTACGTGTAGCACACTGTATTACATCATCAGTTATTATTGTAATGTTGTCAGTATTTGCATTGTAGCTTAGTCCCGAAATGGCCTCGTTTGTGTCGAGTGGACGTTAAACCCCATCACTCTTCTCTCGTTTTATAGTAGCACTGTATTACATCATCAGATATTATTGTCATACTATCAGTGTTTGTATTGTAGTACTGTATTACATCATCAGCTATTATTGTAATGTTGTCAGTATTTGTATTTGTATTGTAGCTTAGTCCCGAAATGGCCTAGTTTGTGTCGAGTGGACGTTAAACCCCATCACTCTCTCTCTCGTTTTATGGTAGCACTGTATTACATCATCAGATATTATTGTCATACTGTCAGTATTTATATTGTATTACCGTATTACATCATCAGCTATTATTGTCAGATTGCCAGTGTCTGCATTGTATTACTGTATTACATCATCAGCTAGTATTGTTATATTGTCAGTGTTTGTATTGTATTACTGTATTACATCATCAGTTATTATTGTCATGTTGTCAGTATTTATATTGTATTACTGTATTACATCATCAGCTAGTATTGTCATATTGTCAGTATTTATATTGTATTACTGTATTACATCATCAGCTATTATTGTCAGATTGCCAGTGTCTGCATTGTATTACTGTATTACATCATCAGCTAGTATTGTTATATTGTCAATATTTGATAGGTTTATGTATTTGTCACCTATATTACCCATCTACCCATTGAACACCGGTAATTAATTAACATTTCTGACTTCAGAAACATTTTGTTCTCAATTAATTATCTTCCTTTGATTGTGTATCAGGTAGCATGAACGTAGTAGTTATTAGTACACTTTCCTCGGTGTATCGGTGAATATCAGGACAGTTTTGGTCGAGGTGTCCAGCCGAGGCGGAGCGAGGTGGCCTCGACCAAAACTGTCCTGATATTCACCGATACACCGAGGAAAGGTGCTAATAAGTAACTTACATCACATTTATGTCGAGAATTGTGAAGCAAAATGTGAAAAATAGTATTTATTATCGAGTCGTTTCAACCGGAAAGTGACAAAAACTTTCTGCTCTTTCTTTGGGTTCCAGTCAAGTCGTCCGCAAGCAAAGTCCTCTTTTTATTTCATTTATCCCTTTTTGTGCCTCGCGTTACATTTCATGGTAGAATGCTTTCGCAGTGGAGAGACGATTAAGTAGTATTTACACGTGCGTCGTGCTATGATACCCTGAGCGTAAAAAAGCCACTGGGCCGGATTAACCATGGGGCACATGTCCCAGAGCCCCTAAGCCCCCACAAAAAATCTCAGTTGCGTCCAGCCCCCTCCCCTAAAAATGCCATCATGGATTGGTCCACTGAAATAACGCCGGAATGCGCTAATTTTGTGGCAGAATTTATTTTTCTTCCGGGAGAGGTACTTCTAAATGGCTCAACACTAGTGCCTGAAATGCCAGGAAATCATGTTTCCGGCCTCCAATTTCTGAACATTTCCAGAAAAATAAGGCACCTCCTCCAAAAAAAATGGCAACCTTTCAATTATAAAATTATACACTTGATTATGATCACACAGTGATGCTCCAAAGGCATTGATGAGACGGTCGGTTTTAATGGCGCCTACCTACACCTGATCCAAACTTTATTATATTTCTTATGCGGAGGATATCGAGCGCCACCACAGGCGGGGACCCAAGGTGCGGACACCCGGAGCAAATGACTCTCCCAAAAAAATCTGCCGACATATAAAATACAAAATTGCCACTCAGATATCACCCCAATGGCAGAAAAACGTGTTTGCTGCATCGTTATTTTTCAAAAATTTCTGAGGGTGGACCCCAGTTATCACCTCTTTCTGGACCGGCGCCTGACCCACCACATGACATTAAAGGATACGTTTTGGTCGTCCTTATTCACATTTGACAGGACCTTGTTGGTCTTTTGGGGCGCCGCCACCAAATGACATGATTAGAGATTCTCGTTCTGGTCGCCCTATCCACGTCGCCTTATGGTGTTTCGGACTAATTCTAGTTTAGAGGATAAGGAGATTCTCATTTTGGTGTGCTTAACATCAAAATGAGAAATAGCGCTTCCGAAATTGACACACGGGAACGACGTTGATTGCAGCTCCAGGTGGGTGGAAAACGCGTTTGTGACAGTCTAATTTTCAAAATTTCCGGGGGAAGAGCTTCCAGCCCCCAACCCCACGTTCAAACACGCACTGCTTCGCACTCAGTAACTCGGGCATTATATATTACAACTATTTTAAAATCTTACATACGGCCCTGTCCCAGACCGCCCTTGTGGGGCTTCGCGCTTTATAAAAATCTAGCAAAAAAGGTTAATACCTACGGATCTCGATAAAAAAAAAATAACATTCGGATTATAACTCCAGATAAGGAGTGTTAATTAAAAAGGGTGTAAATTGAATATTATAATATGTATAGGAAGCCTAGTGACGAGTGTAGTAAGTGCGGTCGGTCCGTCCGTCGGTCCGGCGTCCACAATTGCTTGTGGACGCTCCAGAGGCTAAAGTCAATATCCAATTGACTTTAAACTTATACACAGTGTTTAAGGTCATTAGACGAAGAAGCCTATTGATTTTCAGCGATTTCCGATAATTGCTGTCAGAGTTATGTCCCTTGATCACTTGAAAAATTCTTGTGTATGCTCTAGAGGCTAAAGTTAATAACCGATTGACATTGAATTTATACAGTGTTTTAGGTCATAAGATGAAGAAGCCTATTGATATTTAGCAATTTCCGATAATTACTGTCAGAGTTATGGCCCTTGATCACTTAAAAAATCCTGTGGACATTCTAGAGGCCAAAGTTAATAACCGATTGACTTTAAACTTATACACAGTGTTTAAGGTCACGAGGCGAAGAATCCTATTGATTTTCAGCGATTTCAAATAATTACTGTCAGAGTTATGGCCCTTGATCACTTCAAAAATTATTGTGTATGCTCTAGAGGCTAAAGTTAATAACCCATTGACATTGAATTGATACACAGTGTTTAAGGTCTTAAGATGAAGAAGCCTATTGATTTTTAGTAATTTCAGACAATTACTGTCAGAGTTATGGGCCTTGATCACTTCAAAAATTCTAAAGGCCAAAGTTAATATCCGATTGACGTTAAATTTATATACAGTGTTAAAGGTCATGAGACGAAAAACCCTATTCATTTTCAGTGATTTCCGATAATTACTGTCAGAGTTATGGCCCTTGATCACATCAAAAAATCTTGTGGATGCTCTAGAGGCCAAAGTTAATATCCGATTGACTTTAAATTTATACACAGTGTTGAAGGTCATCAAGCGAAGAAGCCTATTGATTTTAGCAATTTCCGATAATTACTGTCAGAGTTATGGCCCTTGATCAATTCAAAAAATCTTGTGGACGCTCTAGAGGCTAAAGTTAATAACAGATTGACTTTAAACTTATACACGGTGTTTAAGGTCATGCGACGAAGAAGCCTGTTGATTTTCAGCGATTTCCAATAATTGCTGTCAGAGTTATGGCGTTTGATCACTTCAAAAATTCTTGTGGATGCTCTAGAGGCTAAAGTTAATAACCGATTGACTTTAAATTTATACAGAGTGTTTAAGGTCATGAGACGAAGAAGCCAATTGATTTTCAGCGATTTCCTAAAATTACTTTTATGGCCCTTGATCACTACAAAAAAATTTGTGGACACTATAAGAAGCAAAAGTTTACCTCCGATTCAATTTGGATTGAAACACAGAGTCTAAGGTCTTGCTTATACAATTATATAGATTTTTAATGAATTTTGATAACTTGAACAGCTAAATCCATGATATTAAATGTTTCATATACTAAACGTTAGCATGGAGGAGAACTTTATCAAAGCCAAACAAATTGTAATGATTTTCTGATAATTACTTAATGAGTTGTTACTCTTAATCAAATTTTAGTGTATTATAAATGTTTCATTACCGAAAAAAATTAAAATATGTGTCAACTCTTGTTGACTGCCCGGGCGATTTAGCTGCTGTGGGCGTATGTTTCGTTGCCTGGCAACCTATCTTTTAGCTTGTGGTCCCTCTGGGGGTCACAAGTATTATTCGATTTAAAACCCGTCTAATTATATCACTGTTACACCGTAATGAAAGTTGAGTTCGAATTTCGTGAAAATCAGATAAAAATTGCCGTACAAAATGACCGCCGTTTGTACGCACATAGTGTAAAAATATGGTATATCACGGTTGTTGACCCTGTAGATGACACAGTTTGAATTCGGTTTTAATTAAACTTGAAATACATGTTTATAAACTAAAGATCTTGGTTCATTTCCATATTTACACATCTCAGATAGTAACTTCCTGATTTATGGCCCCCGATTGTCCAAAAAATCGCCTTAGGTGCCTTTGGAGGTCACAATTATTAACGGATTTAAAAAAGATTGAGTTCGAATTTCGTAAAAAGTCGGACCAACACTACCGTACAAAATGGTCGCCGTTTGTACGCGAATAGTGTAAAAATATGGTATATCAAGGTTGTGGACCCTGTAGATGTCACAATGTTAATTTGATTTTGATGAAACTTCTAATGCATGTTTATAACCTAACGATCTTGGTTCCTGTTGATATTTGCGCCCGGTACGTAACTACCTGAATTATGGCCCCGTAAGGAAGGTTGAGTATGAAATTCGGGAAAATCGGACCAAAATTGCTGGACAAAATGGCCGCGGCTTGAACGCGAATAGTATAAAAAAAAAATATGGTATATCAAGGTTGTGGACCTTGTAGAGGTCACAATTTTAATCCGATTTTGATGTAACTTAAAATGCATGTTTATAACCCAAAGGTCTTGGTTCCTTTCGATATATATTGATTTGTAACTTCATGAATTATGACCCTTATTTGTAGGAAAAATCACTCTCGTTTTAACTTGTTCTCTATCCAACTCTTATATGTGGGCGTATCCTGTCTGGCAGCCGCTGGTGTCAAAACAATTTTCCTTAAAAATATCGTAAACCCTACCCTTAATTAATATAAATGATTTTCCCAGATATAACCAAGACCCATATTACACAATTATTTTTTTTATATTTAGAATCCATGTACAATTGTTATTTATTAGTTCATTTAAAAATGATTTTAACAATAACTTAATAACGACCAAGTTCATAATACACCATACAATTATTTGTGGATTGGCGAACACTTATGAATTTTTTTGCAAAATGAACTTTGAATTCTTTCTACGTCTGACGCCTTATAAAAGCCCTAAATTTCAGATCCGTAGCTTAAAACACTGTTCACGTATGTGTCAAATACAGAGACTTTAGTTTCAATGTTAAAGTAGTTCTCGTTACATGGTTTTACAAATAACGTATAAAGCTTTACGGCCATGATCTGCCCTATGATTTTGTGTTTTAGACATCTACCATTGTAGTGTAATAACAGGCCTAAATAATTAAATCCATCGACAGTATCAATATTCAGATCATTGTGTTGCCATGTATTTTTTCCTGTTATTTTACCTCCATTCCTAAAAACGACAATTTTAGTTTTATATACATTTACAGACAAATTCCACCTTGGTATTTAACCCGACATTTAACTTTGTAATACAGTGAACGAATTAGTTTTAGAATTTTTCCATTAATTCCTTCTAGGATTAATTTGTACCAAAGACTAGAGCGATGAACAAAATCAAATGCTTTTGAGTAATCAACGAAACAACAATAAAGACGTTTCTTTTATGTTTTAATGTACAATTGATTAATGTTTGTAAAACAAATATGACGTCTATTCTATAGTGGATAGACCTTTTCGAAAACCAAATTGTGAATTTGTTATGACGTTATTAAGTTTATCAAATGTTAATATCCTTGTATTTCGAATTGATGTAAACATTTTACCGAGGCAACTTAATAAGGTGATATCTCTAGAATTGTCGGGCATATTGATTTCACTTTTCTTGTGTACTGGCACAATGTTACCTATACACCATGGTGTTGGAAAACATCCATAGCTTAATACATTATTGAATAATAATAATAGACAAGGTAATAATTCATTTGTACAATGTATAAATAATTCATTTAAAATGTTATCATTGCCACATGCTTTACCAGCTTTTAAATGTTTAATGGCTTCGAGTATTTCACAACCTGTTATAGGCCTATCAATATCGGTAATCAGAAAATCTTTGATCTTAAATAATTAACATGAATATATAAGTAATCGTCGACAATTCGGTTATTATTTATGGAAATGTTCTTTGAAAGATTTTAAAGTGTTCTTGTAACTTGTTAATTCCAATGGAAGTGTTTAATTGTTGGGGTTTTTTTCGTCTTAAATATTTTATGGAAGGTGTCTGGATTGTACTTACATACGAAATTCAACATATTACCTTGTATTGACAGTATTGTAGCACATTGTATTATTAATAACACCATCAAGTATTATTGTAATATTGTCAGTATTTGTATTGTATTACTGTATTACATCATCTGCTAGTATTGTTATATTGTCAGTGTTTGTATTGTATTACTGTATTTCATCATCAGCTAGTATTGTCATATTGTCAATATGTGATAGGTTTGTGTATATTTCACCTATATTACTCATCTACTAAATTACACCGGTGATTTTTCCGGCGTGATTTCCCCTTGTCAGTGATGCAGAAGGAGGGCCTGACAAGAACAGCTGCCTAGTCGTTCGGATGGGACGAAAAACCGAGGTCCCGTGTACACATTGGAGTGCACGTAAAAGACACCTTGGCAGTTGTAATTCGATATAAGAGTAGGCCGTAGCGCCGCTGCCCGGGCAAAAACAATTCCCCCATAGCACACTGTATGGCGTATGTCCATCTTCAATTAGGCCAGGTTAGGTGCTTAAGCGTAGGACGTTAAACCCCATTTCATTCATACACCGGTGATAAATTAACATTTCTGACTTCAGAAACATTTTGTTCTCAATTAATTATCTCCCTTGGATTGTGTATCAGGTGGCATCTAATAGTTATTAGTACACTTCCCTCGGTGTATCGGTGAATATCAGGACAGTTTTGGTCGAGGGGCCCAGCCGGGGCGGAACGAGGCGGCCCCGACCAAAACTGTCCTGATATTCACCGATACACTGAGTAACTTACATTACATTTATATCGAGTATTGTTAAGCAAAATGTGAAAAATAGTATTTATTACCGTGACGTTTCAACCGAAAAGTGACAAATACTTTCTGCTTTTTCATTTATCCCTTTTGTGCCTCACGTTTCATTTCATGGTAGAATGATTTGGCAGTGGAGAGACTAATGAGTAGTATTTACACGTGCCTCACGTTTCATTTCATGGTAGAATGATTTGGCAGTGGAGAGACTAATGAGTAGTATTTACACGTGCGTCTTGCTATTATGATACTCTGAGCGTTAGACAGTCACGTGTTTGTTTAGACCACACCTCAAAACAACTTGTCCATGGCGGTGATATTAAGTGTAGTGTAAAGGAAAAGCGTACCGTGGGTCATTCCTGGTGAAAGTATGCATTATTTCCAATGCTTGTGAAATGTCCTGCAATAGAACCGCGCCTTCTATCATCCCAATTAATTAAAGTAATTATTCAATATTCTAATTTATATGTTTTGCATATTAATATAAATTAAACCAAATTATGGAATTGATGCCAATTGATATGTATCATAATTGTTTTTTTGTAATATGCTGTTATGTTAATTTAATGTCATTGTATATATTTTTTCACTGGCAAGTAGTTCCTCCCGGTTTGTTTGTAACTATGATTTTGACTAGTTGTTTCATGTATATTATATAGAGCCGTCGTTATCATTGCGATCTGGGTCGGACTAAACGTCCGCTACTTATCGCTTAATAGGTATCTAATTAGTATACAAGTATCAGAAATGAACAGTACTCTTTCTGTATATATCTTATACACCGTATGAAAGACGTATACTTTTATGCATGTATTGAAAATAAACAGGGCAGTTTTATCACAGTTTGCCAGTGACAACGAGTAAATAAAAAAGCCGGATATATATTTGTACACTGAATGTTTTAAAGATGTACAAATGGTGAATCTGAAATTAAGTGTGACGTTGTCAAATATCCGCATTGTACGACATGTAAATAATTAATGAAAATAGGTTCAATACTTGGGAGATTTTTAGGTCTCAGAGATGATAGAAACGGCGTGTTTTATATTTTTATATCAATTTATATATTTATAGTAAATGTTATATTATGTATATTTCTTTATCAAGTTTTTAAGTGATTAAATAAAATGTTATATATTTGTAGTAATCGTTATGTTATATGTATTTATGTGTATTAAGTGAATTGGGCGGGTCAGACCAATCGTGACCTTTGACCTACTCAGAAGTGGGTTAGTCGCAGGGTCCCAAAGTACAGTTTAATACTCATTTTGTGCCTTGACTGAAGGTATGTACTGGGATATGCATTGAAGGTGGATTGGGCGTGGTCGACTAATGACAAACTTTGACCTCCTCAGAAGTTGGTTAGTCCCCAAACAGAATAATCAGAAGTAGTGATGTTATAACGAGGTATTTCATGGAACAGCTCGATACTCATTTTGTACCGAATTTGTGTACTGGGATATGCATTTAATGGGCGGGACCGACCCATGGTGATCTTTGACCTACCCAAGTGGGTTAATTTTCAAGATGAACAAGACAGAAGGATTCATATTGCCCTTGGTGGTTCAAATGAACAGTTTGATACCCATTGTGTGCATGTACTGAGAATTGCATTTAAGGTAGATTGACCTTTTACCTGCTCAGAAGTAGGTTAATCCCGAAAATTGACTACCCAGAAGAATTTATATTGTCATTGATGTACTCGTGATGTGTTATATCGTGGGTTGGTTTTTTGCGAGGGGGGGGGGCAAATATCTACTTATTCCTACCCGGAAACATTTTGTACTCGATATACTAATTAAAACCGGGACATCAAAATCACGTCATGGTATTAACCATTTGACCACCCATAACACCCCCGTTTTAATTAGCATCTCGAGTATAACATGTTTACGGGTTAAAATTAATAAACATGTGTGATCGTGACCTCCCCCCTCCCTAAAAATAAAAGCAACATTTAGTTAACAGTGGTTGAATCGAAAGCGGAAGACCCGGAGAAAACCCACGAGGTTACATGTATAGGCGACAGTACTTCTCGCCATTGTTAAAGACCCCTGCGTGCTAGCAAATTACAGAAATAAAATTGAACCATATGTTAGTACCGAGAGTGGAAGTATCTCACTCAAATTAAATATTTGCTCACTCCTGGGCTAATAATGCATCTTTGGGTTATTAATGCTAATTTTACAATCATATAAATATTGTTGCTACTGGCCGGGTGTCAATAGTACTAGTTGTCGGTGTGTAAGATTGAGCCACTCTCATTTATGGTACCAAGTGTGTCAAGTGTGTTTGATCGTGATATCAGTAATCTTATTGTGTTCACAAGAAAAATCCGGCCTGGAACGAAGAACATGACTTTTACCCATGTTCACCAGAGAAGACTTGTCAATGGGATTTCAATGAAGAGTCCAATGGAATGTAAATCAGAGAAGATTCGCCAGTGGAATTCAGTGTAGAGTAAGTTCGGTTACGTGCATACATGTTCATTCAGATAGGCACATATTAATTTCAATCTTTACATCTCAATAAAGTCACTAAAACTTCGGGATCTTATAAAATATTCTATTTTATTATAATTCAGCGTTTTAACTGCAAAAGATCTTAGACCATAGGGAGAATTGGGGGAGGGGGGTATTATCCTTAAGGTAGGCAAACAAACGGGAGTTGACTTTTCTAGAAGCATTTTTCCTCAGGAATCCGAAAAAGTTGGATAATCCGTCAGGTGAGGGAGCGTTCGGGAGTTATCGATGACAAAAGGTCACCAGAGGGTAAAGGAGAAAGGGGGTATTATCCGAAAGGTTGGCAAACAACAGGAGGTGATTTTTCTAGAAGAATTTTTCCGAAAATGTTCGGTGATCAGTCAGTCACACGGGAAATAATACTGTCAGTGATACATCTATTACTCTATACACACATGAATTAATACTATAAGTGATACATCTATTATTCTTTGAACGATATATTCTTCACATGAATTAATACTCTAATTAAGTTATACATCTATTAATCTAAGATCTATATATACACACAGGAGCGAAACATCTGTCTCTGTCCAACCGACTGTATGTATAACACCAGTGCTTGTCTCCATAGTCTATCTCCATATGCACCAACACCTCGGCCAATTTATTCCTCCCACAGCTAACGACTCATACGCGACGATTTGAAACTATCACCACCATTGGACGAGGTTCCCATCATTTCATGATTTTGTGAGTTGCGTATAGTACCACTGTTCAGTACCGGATCTAAGTTGTTATGTCCCCCCCCTCCACAAGGATAATCCGGCCCTGCCACTGATATCTCCTACATTCAATATTACATGTAGATACATATGTCAATCAATATTATTTGTGCACTTGAAAAGAGCCAGATGTTATAAATCTCATCAAGTACCATCTCAGATCTATGTAGACAGTGGAAGTCGGATCAAACCATATATCCATTGTTACAGTATTGGGTCTTGATATCAGGTTCAGATGACAAGACTAGTTTAACATCTGATGATACTTTTATTCTTTGCTTTTTACATATCACGTACAGACATCGTAAAGACACCTAGAACTGACTTGTATTAGGGGAGCCATGTCCAAGCTTGGCTAGGCACGAGTGTGCCAACGCCCAGACACTCTCCGTCGTTCCGTCTCATCTCGTGCCAAGGCACCCATGGACCCCGCTCTGTCGTCCTTGCCTCACTGATCATGTATCTCCATTCTGGGGTTTTCAACCCTTCAACGGATAAAATATTAGTTACACTTACGGTTCTTTGATAATCATCGTTTCCCATAAAAGTTATAGGTTTATTTGAAAGTGACCTACACAAAAACGACCCAAGTTCGAAATGTCACCTACCCGAGTCCGAAACGTCTAGGCCATATTTTTTTGAGTCTGAAATGTTGTAAGTCCGAAATGACGCGGTACAGAAATGACATGTTATCGTATTGTTGTTGTTGTTCTTACTGTTTAACGTCCGCTTCCACCGAATTTTAATGATCTTAGAGCATGCGCAGGGATCTCTGTGCGGGAGGAAACAGGAGTATCCGTTTGAAACCCACGCGGTTGAGAATGCGCTCATATCGCCATGCCACATACGCTCACCACAGCCCGGTCAGGGATCGAAACCAGAGCCGTAAGCCAGAGGTGAAGTCTATACCACTAGGTATGGGGGGGGGGGTTATAACAGGGTCGTATTTTGGGACTCTGTCAATTGATGTTGGTTATGTTGGTTGTGTGTGTGAAATAGCTTTATTTTATGTCCGCTTCCACCGAAGTCCGTTGGTTGTGAGGCAAGGCCAGTGTTTTTATTATTGGTTAGTTTTGAATTAGTGAGTTTATAGTTTTGGTTTTGAGCTAATATAAATTAGTTTAAAGTTACATTATTCAAGATATAGAAAAGAACTAGCCATTCTTGCTATACTAGTTCGAAAGTAGATAATGTAAAATGAATAATTGGACAATTTCATTCAAATTACTCCATTGCATGCGAAGATATTGGCATTTGGAGATTTAGCCGATCTGTGCAATAATTTCAACCACGGTCCTGGTTGATCAAAGCTAAGACTCGAAGCGTCTGGAAGCGCCATATTTGATTTATCATTGAAACGTTTTAATCTGTTTAATATCGGAGCAATCTGATGCCATCCAAAGTTGATTAAGGCCTGGATCAGTTAATTAATGTCTAATTAATACTTTAGAAAACATTTCATGCCCAAATAAAGACCCGCACTAGGCAGATTTAGCTCTTGAATAATGCATGTTTAAATGTTTCTGGTGGTGGATTTTTCCATGGTATGGGTCTGTAATTATCTTGTCCGGATTATGGTTGAAATTTTTTATTATATGGGTTTAGTTTTAATATATTTTTGGTATAGTTGAAAGGATAACTCGTTGGCATCATTCAGCTGTGAAGGTGGTCTCTTTCTGAATAGATTGTATATCAAGTGATTGTTGTTCTTGGTCCTGGTTGGTTATTCGGAAGTGTAGCTGGGATAAACTAATTTACATGCATTTATCATTACCACATGTTACAGAAGATAAACACCGGCTTTTTTTCACAAATAGGTAAGATGACTAGTTTGAACTTTTAATAGATGACTGTGAAAGCGAACTGTGAGTTTCATGCGTGTTTGATATGATTATATAATTATACAATTCGAATACTCTAAGGTAAAATTATATTGTATAGCCAATCGAATTATTGGTTACGGATATATGTATAATAGCAACTATTATATTTTCAGGGCCTTCACTTGCCAAGCATAAATATATTGTGTGTTACAGTTATGTTTTAATGCCAACAGAAATGGTGTTTAATGGTCATGGTCATGGTTTTGATATGCATGTAGAGTAACCAGCATCGACTACGCGTTTATTTTATTGTTTTAACTGTACCACGTGTTATTTGTGGAATATATAAACTTATTTAAAACCTATCTGGTGTTATCAATCAAGAAATCTATTTCCCCCGAACTAAGCAGGTTTAATCTACCAACATTACCACAACATTGCAGGTGATGGGAAGGATATCCTTAATATAGTGACAGATGTTATAGACCCTTTGTGCCATTTTGACACGTGGAAGTGGAACTGATTTTAATATCAACATGTCCGCTATCGACACCCCTGGTGGTCCTGATGGCATTTAATAGTACTTATATAACATCAACTTGTGGCTCGTCTACATTGTCTGGTAAGCAAACTGTACTGAATATTAAACCTGATACGATGCAGTAGCCAGATGTCTAACCACATCATTTGTCTTAAAGGGTTTATAAAGCCAGAATACAAATGAATCAGCACAGAGGCTAGGAGGAAGGGGGGTGGGGGCTTCGTACGAATAGAGAAACAGATCAGCAAGCAAAGGTGCACAGTTGGTGCCCATGGGGATGCCAACCACTTGCTGATATATTTCCCTCCAAATTCATCAAAGATGTTATTAATCAAATAATCCAACAACTGAATTATCTTGATTGTTGTGTATTTATTTTTTGAATCACCGTGATACTTAACGAAATATACTCTTGGGATAGGTACCGACAGCAAAGTTCAACACGTGACCGCACAAGCTCGGGCCAAACAAGAGTGACGCCAACTGTCCTGGATCGTCACTTACGGTTACGCCGTTGGCGGAAACGATTCTCAACAACGACCTCTACTGCAACAACATTTGCCGGACGACGTAGAATCTCAGATTAGGCAGACGGTAAATGCCTACATGAAACCGGATTACGAGCCAGACGTCCCCGATAGAGCTGCTGTTTTGAAATACACCGACACCGTGAAATTCAACTTCAGTGGGTTCATAGACTGGGGTATGGCCAACCACCGAAGAGCCGTTTGGTTAAGCGACGTGTCGCGGTTCCGGTCGCGTCAAGGCGATGGTAGAGCGAGGGTATACCGACGACGAAATGTCACGTTGCGTTTCTTTTTTGGGAGAGTATAAGTAGAATTATAATTTACAACTAAGTATTGATATCTAGCAGTACCCGATTTAGACGAAAAGACAATGTGAATAATGTCTTTTTCAACTGGGCTTTTAATTTACTATGGGGAATTTTAGTGTACAAAGTAGAAAAGTCAAAAGTTTGAATAGATGAGACTGAAGCAAGGGATCTAGATTGCAAACCATCAAGTAATTCTTTGGAATTTTTCAATATCCACATTTGATTTATACCATTTCGAGAGTATACTTTGTCACAGTTGAATACCCTCTTTAACATTCTTCGTTTAAGTAAACGGGGGATCACGGTGGCTAAGTGGATAAGGCGCTGGTTCGCTAACCTGGAGGTTGAGTGTTCGATCCCTGCATTGGTCGAGAAAGTTCATCTCGATTTTCCGGCGTGATTTCATGATTACTATCTACGGCATGGTAAATAATAAACGGATTTCTTCGATTAAGAAAAAACTAGTTAACTTTGGTTATCATAAACGAACCTGTGTGTTTGAAATCAATTCTTTGCACAACTAATTATCACAACCATGAAAACACGTACTGTCTTTAAAAATTGAAATCCAACAAACTTTTGGCTAAGAAAAATATCAATATGGAAGCAAAGTTATGTCACACACGGGAGAAACCATTACGTAAATAGGGGCAAAGGCATACGAAATCGGAATGTTTCACGAGTGAAACAACCACCAACCAGGGCATTTCCATGTTCCTGAAGCAACGGCCGGGAGTTTTACAACATCTAACCGTTGCTCCAACACTGGGAAATTCTTGAACTTTTACACTTGTTGTGTATACACGTAACTAATCAGCATTGTCCAATCAGAGGTCGTGACACTCACACTGTACTGTCGCCGAGATCAAACTGGCACGCAAAAAGACCACGCTTTCGATAAATAAAATAAATTCAAAGTAGTCTATTTTTAGTAATCCATTTAACGAAGGAATCTGATTTGGATCACGGTTTGGGCCTATACCAAATCAAATTTAGTGCCGAAAAATGCAGAGTGTTGAGTGGAGGGCTTGATAAGCTGTATGTAGTAAAGGCGAGATCAAGCCTTCTATTGAAGATGGGACATTTATGGATGACATAAAGATAACATCATAGTCAGTCTCAGAAGACAGGTGGATGTTGGAAGACCTCGGAGAGTTGATGAGCTGGGCTCGCATTTAATTCAAACCTACAAAGTCAAGCAGCCTCGCTCTGAAGAAGGGGAAGGTGATAGACGGGTTCAGATTCAAAAAAGGAGAAGAAGTTATCCCTACAGTCAGTGATAACCCAGTGAAAAGCCTAGGAAAGTGGTTCAAAGATTCCTTAAATGACAGAGAGAGTGTTAAAGTGATGAAACAGCAAGCTAAAAACTGGATGGAGTTGACAGACAAGAGTTGACTGTCTGGCGAGTTTAAGGTCTGGTGTTACCAGCATTCAATTCTCCCAAGAATACTTTGGCCGCTGCTGGTTTACGAAGTACCCGTCACAACCGTGGAGGAGCTGGAACGAATGTTCAGCAGACATCTACGCAGATGGTTGTTAGTTCCAAGAAGCTTTTGTAGCATCGAGTTGTACAGTACTATATAAAGGAGTTTTAGGGTCACGCAGACTAGGCAGGCTATGATGCTTAGAGGCAGCGCGGGCGAGAAAGTGGGGAGGGGCGCAGAAGTAGATGTGAAGTGGGTCGCAGCAAGAGCTGTTGAGGAAGCAGAGAGTAGACTCAGACATAGAGACATTGTAAGAGGGGAAACAACGGGTAGACTAGGTTTGGGAAACCTACAGAGACAGCTGGAACAAAGGACAAGAGAAGAAAGGTTCAAAGAGAAGTACGTCAGAGGAAGGCAGGCACGCACGTGCTGTTGGTATGAAGCCACGGGGAGACTGGGCAAGATGGGACTCAGCAAGATCTCGGAAACTCACCTGTCACAACATTTGAAACACCGACAGTCACAACATAAGGTTTCTTCTGCTTTCAGTAAATGACGTCTTTCCATCACCAACCAACCTGAAGGTTTGGGGCCCGATCGAAGACTCAAGCTGTAAGCTCTGTGGTAAAGCCTGCAATTTGGAGCACGTACTGTCCCCCTGCAATGCTGCGTTGACCGACGGACGCTACACCTCCCGAGATAGCTGCAAGTCTTGACGTCCAGAGAAGAAAGAAAACAACAGCTCAAAAAGGCCTAAGCTTCATCAAGTATGTAAAGAGCGGTCAGACGGCCAGCAAGAGCAGAAGCACGTGTGGGATCATGACATCAGCAAATGACTGGGAGATGCAAGCAGACCTGAATACAAAGCTGAAAGAAATTTTCAAAAGAAGCTGCTACCACAAACATGCGACCCGACATTGTATTGTGGTCAAGAAGCACCAAGCAAGATGTTCTGGTAGAGCTGATTTCCCCTGGGAGGCAAGAATAGAAGAAGCCTATACAGGGAAATAGCGCAGTGCCAACAGAATGGGTGGAAGGCCTGAAATTTTCCTCTAGAGATAAGGGCCGAGGATTTGTGTGTCAATCATTTTGGAAAGCACCCAGGAACGTAGGCATCACGGGGCCCGACACGCAGTACCTTAATTACCAAAGTTAGCAAACAAGCCGAAGTAGCCTCCAAATGTTTGTGGAGGAAGAGAGACAAGCAGTAGAAGTGCTAACTGGTTCTGGGCTGGGTCTGATCAACTCAGCTCACGTACCTCTCGAGCGCGTTGTGGAAAGCGCCGAAACGCTCGAAGACGGAGGACCTCCGCCTCATGACGGAACCCGTTCCGCAGTGGAAACACTGTATTCAAGATATTACAGGGTATTATTTATTAGTATTTTGAATATATTGAGAGCGCACATTGCAGAGTTAGTAGTATTATATCACTACGCCGAACCATCGTCTGCGGTATGTATACTTGGTAGCGTTCGATATCACTGAGATTTCACGCTTGATGGTAATTTGAGGTTCATATCAAGTACATTGAAAACCATTCATCAAATTTTTAATATTTCATTCAAATATTATAACCAGTTAGATCTACAACATAATTTCACATAGCTGTGTTGTGACAACGCCTACTACACACGCCTCCACATTTGGTGTGGAGAGAGCACGTGATCACAGCAACAATAACCCAGCAGTTTAATTGTTGGAGTTTGACACCTGAATACTATCAAAACAACCCAAAGTAAAATGGCCTTAGCTGACTTGATAAAAGTCGGTTCACATGGGTTAACATTCTATTGAGCTGAAATTCACACCTACGTCTCAAGTTGTTTATCCACACTTAAAAAGGATATACATATATTTATTAAATTATTATTACCACTTTGGTTAAATATGTCTATTAATATGCAATCTGCTACTGTTGATGAATTACAAAACCTGCGACACATAGGAGGAGTTAAGGCAGAGCGGATTGTCATGTTAAGACAAGAAGTAGGTGTCTTGGCCATGGATCATCTTGCTAAGACTGTTGGTTTGCCATCTGAGCCATAGTGTGACTGGATTTAGGAGGGGATAATAACTTTTGTTCCTCCAGAAAAGGGCGTTTTAGATGCTGAGCAGATAGACACTAGTTTAACACAGTTGGGGCAATTTGTTGGAACAAAATTCGAACAGATTCTGACTTCCCTTATGAACAGGCTACTACTTTAAGGAGCGAATTTGTGTTATACAAACCTGGTCCATCTACAATTCCTAAATACCCATCTTCCTTTGATCAGCAGTATGAATTCCCTAAATCACCACAGACAGGTTGCTAAATCATCAGGTTTGACCGGGTCTACATCTAAGGCTGTCAAGGAGGATCCAAATTAATAGCGGACATCACAAATGTCATGCCAGAAGGAGTTGTTTATGGTTTTAAGACAGAACTGGTAGGCGAAAGTTGTCCTGCGAACCGTCAAATCCTACCCCTAACAAGGAACGGACCCTCCTCCCATTGCATAGGGGCACCATGAGTCCTGACTGCTACAATCTGGGCGTGGAAATTATAGCTCTTCCCATTTTCAAGACTGTTTTGATGGTAGATCGCGTTTGTTTTCAGAATTTGATTCTGACAGCTGCGAGGAGGATCATCATCATCGTGGTCATAGTCCAAATATACCCAAGATGGTCTTATTTTCAGGGGATGACAAGTCAATTAGAAAAGGTAGGACATGGGTGTGGTTTGTCCGAACACAAACACTTTCACAACATGTCGGATTGCCTAAGGGGGAGTGCTCTTGAGAACGTGAACCGACTAGGCATCCGTAAATACAGCAGACTGACCAAGGAACTACGTAAGAGATTTAGCACCCGGGATACTGCAATCTGCTCGTCAATCAGGCAGTGAGACTATGATAGAATTTTCTCAGCGGCTTCAATTCTTGTCCCTGGACGGATATGGTAATACACACAGAGACACCGTGGTTGCAAGTATCCGTTGACACTGAAGAATTTAAAGTTCCTGCAGTGGCTGACACATTGGTAATAACTCCCGGTCCCCATCACCATCGAGGTATCAATAAAATCAGCGAGACGATTGGAAATATCTTAATCCGAACTTGCAACCCATTCCCAGGGATTTCAGCCCTCATTCCTTAAACACCATCGGGTTATCTCCGCAAAGTTATCGTCCATATAATCAAAATTGTGATAGATTGTCAGTTGACCGATCGCCTTTAGATCCCGATTGTCCCGTTCGACCAACTATAGATGAGACTCCCACGATATTGGTTAGGGAGACTAAGGGAACCAGTCTGATAATTCCAATTTCGTTGTTTGGGGACACTTCTGTTTTAAGCAGGGAAAAGCTGTTAAACTGAAAGGAATAGGTTCGGGTTATGTTTAGGTCACATGATTAAAGATGTCAATTTCGATGTTGGCGCACATATTTTATAAATGGGTGTCTGCGTGGCCGCAATTACTGATCTGATCAACATAGGGATAGATTTTCTGGAAAAACACAAATGCATTGTTAATTTGAGGAATTGTTCGGTTACCATAAGAGACCTGGAGCCGGTTGCTCAAAGCTCAGTTATCTTTTAACGATCCGTTAACTTTAACGATCCGTTAACTTTAACGGAGGGAAGATTGTTGCTGGAAATAAAGGCCCTGAACATTCTGTGGTGCAAATTTTTCCTACAGATTTATGCTAATATTTTTAAAGGACAAAATAAAGTATACTTTAGTGTTTTCTGTAGTAAATTTAAACGGAAAGTTAACAAACAACACGTTATCAAGATATGCCCGTTAGAGTTTAACGGATCGTTAAAATAACTTAGTTTTGAACAACCGGTCCCAGATCGTTAGTGCTACTTTGAAGCGTACTTCGAGCACAGGTTTTTTCCAGTGGTAGCTATTCCATTCCGCCCAATTGTATTTCTACCATCGAAGTCGCTTTTGAAAATCCATTAATTGTGTCATAGAACCAATAAAATGTAATGGTTTAGTTGTGTCTGCTTCAGTAAGTGCTGCTTCTTCCTGCTTTCTGGACGTGGTCAATGATTCTAATTTATTTGTTAAAATAGAGAATGGCTATGATATAGCTAATGCTGAAGAGATTGATGAGGTGATAACAGCGAGGGTTTAGAACATAATTGTTATAAGTCAAAAATTACAAAAAAAATTATTCTATTAAAATGAAGAGCTTGTAATAAGTCATTTCTATTGGTATATAAATCAATACCGTCGCTCATTTCAAAATGTGTAAAAATATCAATAAAATATATTAATTAATGAAATTTTGGTAGTGAATCAAAAGTTTAAATTGCAATTTTCTCAAAATCAGGCATTTTGACTTATCACAAGTGTGCTCTAAACTCTCGACAGGTGATTTTACTGCCGATGATATTAAATTGGTACGAACAACCAATGTCCAAGGGGAGTCCCGGGAACAGGTTCGCATGAGGGTTCATGCTCATTTGCTTGATCTATTTGGAAGTTCTGTCGCCAGTATGCCTGAGGAGTATGATTGTCAGCTTGATTGAATATGGTGACGTGTTTGTGAAACCTGAATTTGATCTGGGTTGTCTATCTGGAGTGAAACATCGTATATTAATGAAATAATCACTTATTTATGCATTGACTAAATATATTTATAGTAAAACTATGTATGAGACGGACCCAAATTAGATTTGCAAAGGTAGAGGAAGAACATCTAGATAAACGTCTTAAAGCAGATGTCATAGTCCCTTCCATATCCGACTAATAAATGTGCTTTTAGTAATTAACGGTCAAGACGTGTAGTGTATTTATTTGTGACGATTCTCAATAACAAGTCAAGCTGTTTTTCGTGGGTGTTTGCATTTAGACTCAAACCCTTGTACACAGTCATCTGGCTGTTACATCGATGATGTAAACTTACCGGGAAAGATGAGCTTCCAATATCCGATATTTAAGATAAACTATTTTTTTTAACATTGGTACGCGTCTTAGCATCAATTGCAATAAGGCACTGGGAGAACGAGGCTAAAATATCCCCCAAGTCATTGCGGTTATTCATATCCTGGACGCGGATTCTACAGAGTTGGTCGTCGGGGAGACATTCCTCCCGGGTTTAATTACTTTGAATTGGACATGACCCTGACCCTAACCCTTACCCTAGCACGCGGTGTCTGTTAGGGTGGCTAAAAATAAACCACCATCAAGTTTATGAACGCGAGATTCCGTCAATTCGCCATGCGCGGTGTTGTAACTATTGTGCAATTTTGATTCTACAAAGTTTTGTAGTAAAATGGCCGACGAACCAACGAAGGTACGACAAAGAAGATCAATGAGCACCCCGGCGAAAAATAAGAAAAAGGGAATATGACACATACGGGTCTACAAGTGAAATAACAGTGTGGGATTCCTAGTATTACGATGATTGCCAAACCATGGTCCGTGGCCAAACATGACACCATTATCTTAACTAAGGAGCATGCGCAAGATACACCCTTAGTAGAACGGAGTAACCAGACGCTATAATCGCCCATTGATTGGAATACCTCGCTTATTTCTCCGAACATAACTTTTTTGAAATTAGAGTAAAAACGGGAACAATTGAATGAAAATCAGGTATACACATTCATATTACATTATTATATGCGTTGCTACCCATTTGTGTCCATTCCTAGGTCCAAAATATTAGCGACTTGGCCTCTTTAAAGCGAGAATTTCATATTTTCGAAGAAAGTCAAAACATTTTTATTTCTATGTCCAGGGCCGGATGTCTCATGATGTTTTTATTTACTTTATTTTAGTGAAATTATTTTAGATGACATAAAACATTAAAATCTGTTGTCTGAACTACTATACTATGATTACGTTAATTTCCCGGGACTGGTTGGGCCCCAGCAATGGGGTGTTCTCATCCAGCTCAAAATATTGATTAAGATTAAGGGGATTAAGGGTTTAGGGCTTGGGGATTATGGTCTGTAGCTGAAATGTGTTTTTTTTTTATTAGATATGGATTAACCGTTTAGTAAGTGCCATGTGAACTGTGTTTAATGAGTGATTTATTTACAAAGTAATGAATCAATTTGGTTCAATTAAAACCTATTTAAGGGAGTGACATAGTAGTAAGGGCGCCTATACAGCCACGCTCGTGCGTGCATGCGCAGACGCATGCACGTGCATGCACGTCACCTTGCACGTGTTTGACCTTGATGACCCCTTGCACGTGTGTGACCCCTTGCACGTGTTTGATCCCTTGCACGTGACCTTGCACGTGTAAGACCCCTTGCACATGCAGAGAGGGCGCGCGGAAGAAGAGAGAGAGAGAGAAGAGAGAGAGAGAGAAGAAGAAGAAGAAGAGGGAAGAAGGGGAAACAACTCTTTTCCATTGATTAAGTTGGCCCTGAAAAGGGCCGTTTGGTCAGACTAGAATGCGAGGGTTAGCAGGAGCATCTTGGATCCTCTGCCGAGTACCGTGGTACAGGTCGCTTCTCGCACTTGACAGCATGCTTCGACCGCCTATGGTAGGTGTTCGACACATCTACCCCACACAAGAAGCAGACTAGGTAATCTGCTTCTGGCCGGTTCCCCTTAGACAAAGGGTGATATCCCCCACAAGTCGTACAAAATCTCTTATCGATAGAATCCATTTTGTTTTTGACTTCTTTTGGCTTCGACACTCCTATTTATAGCTCGGGGCGGGACGAGTCTAATGTGTTGGGGCGAAACCATTTTCAACCAATCAGAATAGCATGACGTCACATGACGTCACAAAAAACAGACACATAATATGCTGTCGACATTTTAATGAACTTTAACACATTTACAAAGCATATTATTGAACACAAAATTTAACTCGAACACAAAGGCATTGAACACAAAAAACATATTTACAGAGCAAAAAAGCATCGACATCGTTGTCCCTTCTTCTGGTCTGGTTGCAAATCGGGGAAATGATCCCTGGCCCATTGTTCGACTAGTATATCGTTTACACGATACACGCGACCGAAAACGGTGAGGGCGTGTGTGGAGGGCACGTGAAATCGATGACATAGATAATACAAACAATAATGTCCGCACACAACACTGTCGAGTCCTTGAATCCATCGGGGTTGGTAGTGGAGTTTTAGATCTCGGACGAAACGTCGAAAGGCTTCTCTGTAGACATCAGGGTGACAACCGTACGAATCGAAGAAGGTAACGTGATCTGGTCCTTCGCATACAAACACGGTCCAGTGTTTGCCGGGTTGGTCTTCGTCGTCCGTGTTGATGACGTAGGCTTTAGGGTACGAGGTCGGGCGTAGTATATCCAGATGATTACGAGCCCATACACCCCCGAAAACGCTACCAGGGAGATGTTTTTCTAAAGCCTGTGTCAATTGTTGATTGGAGAGAGCCTCACCAATCTGTGATGACTTGTCGGTTAGCGTCGATTTCCAAGACATTGTCGTATTCGGCAAACACAACAAGACTGAGGTGATTGGTCGGGGCCGCACCGAACTTTAGTTCCAAAGACAGGTTACCCGCCGCTTTGTGATGAAAGTAGTTACCATCGGCTCCGTGGTCGTTGGTCAAATCGAAACAATACAAGGTGTACCCATTGATATAGTCGTGGAAAGGGAGGTCCAGTTCTTCTCGGGTGTTTAAGACGGCCATCCTTTTCATCAAATCCAGGTAGGGATTGATGGCTTGCTGCTGGGGAAAGTTGACGTCGTATTCGTCTACAATTTCACCGTTCTTGGTCAATTTGATGTTTTCCAATTGATTGTGTTGGAATTCGAAGGGATTTCTGTTTTTTTATTCCATCGTAGGCCGTGTTACGTACCATACCCACGATTAATCTCTTTGGTAGGCTTTCGTTGACAAACAGATTATCTAGGACGTGACTGGTGCGATTGTCGGGAATGACCATGTCGCGGACTACCACACGCTTCAGGGGATACTTGGCATTGGACGATTGAAGTTGAGCAGCCACCCGTGTGTAGGTACTGGGAGCCAGAGTGACGAACGGGATATCCAGGTAGGCTTTGGTGAACTAGACTTTGTAGTCTTCTGCATCGTTGCCTTCACCGTACATCAGAAAAAATTTCGGGGATTGCTTTTCCAATTTCAACCGCAGGTCGACACCGTCCAACAGATACCGATCCTGTAAACACATGTCCAAGTGTAGACGCGACTGCAATTCAAAGGTGCGACTGGCAGCGATGGTTTTCTGGCGTTGTTCCAATCCTTTGTTATTCGGAGCCTGTCGTCCACTAGATAACAAATCTTATCTCTCCACACTCCGTGTTTCGAGATAAGATTTTGGCCTATAGTCTCCAATGTAGCACATCCCGTCGTGATTCACTCCTGCTGCGATTAAACAAAATTGACAATGTTTTTCATCACAACAACGATTGATTATTGTTATTTATAATATTTCTGCCACACTCAATTACAATTAAGCATGTAATCCTACCTGGAACGGGTATAAATCATCGCATTTAAAATCGAGGCGTTATGCCGTTACTAAGACCGCCATCTTTTTTAGAGCAGTGAAGTCTAACAGCTGTCATAATGTGGGCGGGCGCTCAATCTTAGGCTTTATAACAGCCAATCAAAAACGCAATTACATGTGGAAATACTAAATGACATCCACGTGTATATCAATGGAAGTGGATGTCTGACAATATATAGATTCAGTAATTTAAATGCGAATATTTGGAGTTAGGCGATAGTTGTGCCACCGCATTGGCCTCTGTAAGTTTAATTAGTGATAAGAGTATTAACTTATCTTTTTTTAAAGATGTTACATGCATTAATAAAGAAATTGAGTTTGCAACATAGAACTAAAGCGCCTCAAATCGTAGCTAAAAACAAGAACATCAGTATATCTCAACGTTTTTAGCTACGTTCTCGTAGCTAGTCGTCCACCAACCCCGGCGGTGGCGACGGATTTCGTGGAATTGAACTGTCCGGCGGTATCTTTTCCCACAGGACTTGTTTCGACAGGTGGTCGTTCTTGGCTCCCTTACCGAAACTCAACAAATTCTCCAAGTAAGCCCGGTAGGGATAGGTGGGCAGAGAAGTGGTGACCAAAGTTTCTGCATCCTTTCCCAGGCGTAATTTGACGTCTTTAAACAATGAATGAAACAAGTTGTTAATGGGTGCGACTTGACTATCCGCATCCAGGTCTTCCCCGTCGTTCTTGGTCACCTTTAGGGCCACGTGTAGTGTCATGTTAGCCAGAACGATGAAATCGGTGGTGGCATTGGAAATATAAAATTCGATGCGACCATCGTGGTTCAAGTCGGGTGTCAGTGGATACTTTCTAATGTGGGTCACCTTGTTTATGGCCGTCTGCGTGTTGGGTACACTGAACAAATCCTGCAATTCGTCTCGCGCGCAGAGACAGGAATCATTGCGCATTACCTGCGTAGCCATGGAATAGGTTCCAGGTGGGCGACCACGTTCTTGAGTGTGTCGGACATCGTGTTTGACAACGCGGGGCGAAGCGTGTCCTGTGCGACTTTCTTCCAGTTCCATTTTTCACGACCACTGACGGCGTCGAGCACGCTTTGCCCCACTTTGGGTAACATTTGGGCCACATTCTTTTTCACGGCCTCTTTCCCGTCCGACCACAAGGTCTTCCCGACCGATTTGACGGCATTCAATAACCCCGACCATCGACCGGCACCCTGTTGTCTCAGAATTCCCCCCTTGTACACTACCAGACCATTGCCAGCCCCTCGCTGTCTGAGCACTCCACCTTTGTACACTCGAATCATCATCGGCGGCGAAAATGAAGTTGGACCACCACCTTACCGTCGAGAAATGGCACGGCTTTCCCCATTCCGTTCCATATATAGAGACCAATGGAGTCGACTGTACTTCAGAGGTAAGTAGTGAATCCTGGCGGGACGGTGATACAATCGTCGACTGGGAATCACGTCCAACAAAGTAGCCCTCACGTCGCCCACGATCTGGGGTTCGATAATGTCCGTGTAGATGTAAAACAGATCGAACTGGATTTGAAGATTTGGGGTGTTGTGGGCGTAGAAATACCGTAGACTTTGGCCATCTTCGCCGGTCATTTCGATTGACTGCAGGGAAATCATCATTTCGTTTCCAGTCCATCCCAACATGGACACGATGGGTCCACACAGACGAAGTTCGATTTTCGGCAACACGTCCAACCAGAAAAGCGTATGCACGTGATTGATCTTCAGATACACTCTATCGTTGGTGTTGTCTTTCTTGAAAGACCCGAAGGAACCTCTTGATACGGCCCCTTGACGCATCATCTCTCGAGTTTCGTGCTCGTTCTGCTGTTTCTTCTCTTCGTCGGTCATTTCCTTGTTATTGGGATCTAAGCGTTCGGGTTGATGGGCCAAATGATCGTAGATGGGAGTCAGGTTCCACAAATCACCCAGTCTAGTGTTCAGGACATCCAGGATGTGTCTCAGCGACTCGTAGTCGTCACTCTTGATATGCGTTTCCATTTTGATCGATCCCTTGATCTCACCACCCTTTACACCTTTGAAACAATTCCTGTGGCGGTCCCGGCATATCTTTACTTCGGATGCCGTGCTCGAGGGCGACCAAGGATGAATGCGTAAGCCGAGCGTGTTGTCTCGTTGATCGATGTTTTGCCAATGGTCAGGTAACGTGATCATGGACAGACCCACTTCCCAATCCTGATGATCGACAAGAAGTGGCGGTTCCAGGTGGGTGTGATAAATGGAGACTTTGTTGTCGGGATACCACGACATGGAACTGTCACTAGGAAGCGTGAGGTAAAAGGGTCGGTCGTTGTTCATTATGTTTGGTTTTCAATGTCGGTGAAGGTAACAGGTAATCCAAGGTACTGGAGAGTAAGGCCGTCCACAAGGTAGTCTGTGATCCGTCGGGTTTGAAGGCCAACTGGGACAAAGAAACTCCCGCCACGACGTACACTAAAATCACTTGACAGAAAAAGACGATTTCCGCTTGTGGCACACGTTTTCCCAAGAGCGACCAATTGTTGGCACTCGCGGACGTAGACGTGATTTCGTCTTGCATGTTGACTGAGGTTGACGTCTCTCGCTCCTATTTATACGTTTTGGAGACTGGTCCTGGTCGCCGGGTTACTGGTTCAACAAATAAGCTTCGAAATCATGTGTTACGGTGGGCATGTTGTCTATATTCTATTGTTTGACTTTATCTTCTTTGCAATTCCACTCCGTTATGAATACATAGGGTCTACCCATACTATCAATAATACTAAAGTCTGCTTTCTTAGCAACATCAACACACGCGAATGGGCCAACGAGATGACTTTTCCCGCTAGTATTTCTTTGTATTCCCATCGGTAACCACCACACAAAGACCCTTTAATCATTCTCAAATAGGGGCAGTTTGGTTTATATTTAGCGTGTTCGTGGAATGGATCGTCGAATTTCTGCCAATCCTTCAATATTAATTTGCAACTGCACGCGATCAGTATCACCATAATACACAAACCCCGCTTCACTTAACTTGGGGGCGGATGGATGCACGTGTGTCCATCGGTTGTCAAACGTGGCTAGACGATTATTATATTCGATGTACTCAGACATGGCCTTCTAGTAATGGTCTTGCATGTTGACTGAGGTTGGCGTCTCTCACTCCTATTTATACGTTTTGGAGACTGGTCCTGTCGATCCACGAATTAAAACTCGCCGGATAGCCCAACCATTTCACCAACATTTTTCCTTTTTTCTTTCGAGTACTCTTTCGATGGGAAAGATCACATCGTCGTTGACTTGGACCGCTTGCAATTCTGCGGGATAGAAGGTGCCCTGTATGGGTTCACCTCTTTCGTCCAAAAGTTTGTAACCGGGACCGATGTTGGGTGTAACGTTGAATGTTTCCAGAGTCCAGTTTGGCCAGTAACCTTTATCAAAAGCCCCATGTTTCGGTAAAGCCAAACGTACGGTCGTGCCGGTGTCCATGGTTTTCTTTTTCTTTTTGGTGGGACGTGGAGGTGTTGGCAACATCCATTCGTGTTCGGGACGAACGTCTTTGGGTGCCATGCCAATGGTACGATGTCGTCTAGCATTATAAGCCCGAACCAATTCGTCTAGCACATCGATGTACCGTTGTGTTTGTCGATGAGTAAAGTATCGCCACATGCGCTCTTTCAATGTCCGTTGAAATCGTTCCACCACACTGGCATTTGTTTCGACGTTGTATGTCACGAATAAATGAATATTTTTCTT
>OU795042.1:6902225-6982942 GCA_917208275.1 Patella pellucida
TCCAATGATAAAATGTAAAACATATCTTTCACATTAGTCAAAATAAACTAAACATACATACATAATTATCACCTGATTATACCAAGATACGAATAGGATAAAATAATCACAAAAATAAGTTTTTAGCTTACACAGGCGTTACGTTAACATTATATGCAATTCATCAGGCCTTATGTTTACCAATGGATGTTAAGAACTCACCTTCTCTAGAAGTATTTAGATCTAGACACAAAACATACTTTTTCACAAAAGCATTCACCATGTGACAGAGTGATTCACTTTTTGGACTGCGCTTTGAGCATGCTTAGTCATGGAAACAGCGCATTATAAATAGACTATTATTATTATGTTTGGGCATTTACCCAGCAACCATGCGTGGTGGGTTCTACAATGGGACAATTCTAAACTCGTTCAAAACTACTTTTTATGAATGTGACAGCTGATGTAAGTTATATAAATACTTTCCCTAATTACTATACTCATCATTTACATACTAATTATTGCACTCGCCGTATTTTTGTCTTACCTATTACCTATTTATATTTATTATATAAAAAAGCAATAGTTTTAGTCAACAAATCATATTTTAATTTATTCTATAAAAGAGCAGGACGTTAAAACCTATTTCATTTTATTTCATGTATTCTATAAAAGGGTATGGTTTTAGCTTTCAACATTGTCTATAGGTTGAAATATTGTATAATAATTTACGGTCTGAATTCAGTTAAATACTATGAAAATTAAATGAAACGGAGTTCTGTATTTGGTTAACTTTTATATTATAAACCCCATTTTATCTCGTTCTATTCAGTTAACTAATATTCATAGCCTAATATAATATATTGTATACTGACATGTTACATAACCTGATGGACTTTTACATAGCAAGACAGATAGAGAGAAGAAAATGTTTCTTAATGCCCCGGTGAAAACCCACGAGATTGAACATGCGACCCAATACCTTGACACATACAAGTGTGGAATTGAAAGGGCCTATCATGAATAAATCAAACTTCAAACCATGTCAGATTACAACAAACAACTTAGCGATTTGAGACCCAAAAACTTTATGAAAAAAGCATTTAAGAAATAAAACAAATAAATTTAATATGTAAAGTAGATCAAAATTATGTGTAAATATTCATTTATTGTTTTTCCATGTGTTCTTTCAAAACAAAAGATTAAGAAATAGAACATTTTGCAATTCAAAATTTCCACAAATCAATATACAACATTTGGACACACGAGCCCCAGAACAGTTTTAATTGGCGTAGAGATACACAGCTTAGACAGACATGTGCATATTAATTGGGAGATTTTAAAAATGCAAAAAAGTGTATTTGACTAATTTTCCGAGATACACCCTTTGACATTTCACCGACGTATTTATCTGATACAATTTGTCCAATGTATTTTTTGGTTTAATTTTTGATTTTATGAACATTTTGACATACAATTCCATTTTAAAATACAGAAATCAACATCCTTACACAGAATAAGAATAAGAATAATTTATTCTGTAATATAGGTCCAAGACCAAAAGTTACAAATATAATATATATACAACATTATTTACATCATAAATCATGAACTGGTGACATGGTAAATGGATTAAATAAATAATCTAATAAATAATATATTTTTATAATGAAACAGATTTGTTATAACAAACTGTTACGATAGTTTGTAACATTATAGATATACATAGATATTGAAGACAAACTATGAGGATCATTGGTATTTGATAAGTTTAAAAAATTATGTCGATTTAAATAGATCAAATCAATAGTATCAAAAGAAACCGATCTTATATGTTTTGTTTTACGACATTCAAACATAAAATGGAATAGATCTTCTTCACATTGGTGACATAGCGGGAAAGTGGAATTTACAGTTCGATTTCTCTTTAAAAGAATTGATTTAGTGAGTAAAAGATTTAATCTGACCTTTGTAATGTTTCGTTTATGTTTAAAGGGGATATCACTTGATAAATAGGTCTCCTGACTCAAAGTAGTTTTAAAGTTAAAATACTCTCTTAAACTTTCACTTTTTAGTAATTTTGCTGACCATTCTTGTAAGTTTATATCTACTAATCTTACTTTAATTTGCTTTAAAAAAAACATTTTTATTTCCAATGCATTCACTTTCAAAATCAAAACCAAATCCTAAAGAGTTTAACATAGTTCTAACTTTGGATACCCAGTTTGTTCTTCCTGCTTGGTCTATTTGTCTTAACATAAGGTATATTTGCTTTGGGGATCTTTCAATGGGCATATAATATATTAGTTTACACCAGTACTTAATACAAGATAACACATAATAAATACTTAAAGCCCAGATTAATCATCCGTAAATAATTTGTGCTATGGATTGATCGACTCATCTCCAATTGTATATAGATTATTTTAAACAAATTACATACTACTCGAATTACGTTTTAAATTGCCGGATCTTTGACATTTGTTTAATGAAAAATTAATTAAAATAAAAATATGTAAGAACAAAAATAGAGATAACATACTAAGATGAATATAAATTGAAAAAAAAATAGTCCTTTATATACCACATGAGTAATTACCAATTGCAATGTACTTTTTTTCACATTTACTGTGTTATTTATGAACACGTATTCAGATTTTAAAAATATTTAGGGGGCAAATAATATATTTGAAATATATTTTGAAATATTTAACATCGATACCGGTATCATTGGCCAATTGATGGGGCTTTCTTTTCTGTAACACTACTAGGTGTAATCTATCATTCAAAACCGAGAAAACTTAGTTTGCTCATTTCTGCCACAAATGTGAGATACAGGCCTAATTCTGGCAGCCTAAAAGACTAAATAGACCGTAGAACTGATGTCCAGGCAAAATTTCCCTCATTGCACATTGTATGGCGTATGCCCGTTTTTATTATCCCAGTCGGCACAGAAAAGTAGGACGTTAAACCTCAGTTCATTTCTGTTACGACCTAACCATTGCACAAACTAAGTTGGCCTAGTTCGTTCCTGCCACGACCCTTGTGGGGTTTTTTTTTGTCAAGTATCTTATATTTAAAATACGAATATATCCATATCGAGGGTTTAGAACATATTGTGATAAGTCAAAAATAACCAAAACTTTTTTATTCTATTAAAATGAAGCGCTTGTAATTCTCTTTCTATTGGTATATAAATCAATACCATCGCTCATTTCAAAATGTCTGAAAATTTTGATCAAAAATATTAATTAATGACATTTTGGTAGTCAAAAAATTGCGTATGACCTGTTCTTTTTTAATTGATAATATCTTTGTTGAATTTGGAGGGGAAATTTATCAGCAAGTGGTAGGTATCCCCATGGATACCAACTGTGCACCTTTGCTTGCTGATTTGTTTCTCTATTCCTACGAGGCCGAATACATGCAGGCACTCGTAAAATCCAATAAACGTTTAGTTAGACATTTTAATTTCACTTATCGATATGTCGATGATGTTCTATCACTGAATAATCCAAAATTTAGTGATTATATAGAATTCATATATCCTGATGAGCTCGAAATTAAAAATACTACTGACAGTGACAATTGCGCTTCCTACTTGGATCTGTGTCTCGATTTTGACAATTGCCATAAACTAAGTGTTAAATTGAACGATAAACGTGATGACTTGGATTTTTCGATTGTTAACTTTACATTAATTAGTAGTAACATTCCAATATCACCAGCTTATGGAGTGTTTGTGTCTCAGCTAATTCGTTACGCGAGAGCTTGTTCATTCTATTCTGATTTTTTGAGGAGATCGAGGCATTTGTCATTTAAGCTTCAACTACAGGGATACTTGCGAACTAGACTTATAAAAGCCTTTAAAAAGTTTTATGGTCGTCATATTGACTTGATCGGTAAATATAACATGTCTCTCTCGACTATTATTCTAGACATATTTAATTGACGGGTATACTATCTCCCTGATAATATATGTGTACTACATCGTTAACACTGTTCATCACGTGCATTTTGCATACCGATAGTTCATTGGTCTATCACGCTATTTTACCGAGATTTCGCCTAATAGATTGGATGCAGCTATGGTGGGTGTGGCGCGCCAGGCAGGGTAAGCTTACTCTTCCAAGGACACCTGTTACCACTGTTCGTCGTGTATTTTGTACATAATGAACAGTCCATATGCTGATTACACTATTTTGCGATATTACACATTTTTGCCTATACCGTTTTTAGGACTTCGAATTTTGTCTAATGGTTTGGATTGTTCGTACTTGGTTTTATTTTATTTCTTTCAATAAGCAAATTGTTTTAGTCGTGCAATAACTAGACATTTTCCATGTTATTGCACACTAATGCTAGTTTACGTCAGTTATAGTAGAAACATGGAAACGAGCATAGAAATTATTATTGAGGGGTATAGCCCTGACCCCAGAACTGATATTCACCTCCAAGGGTACTTAAAATCGTCCAGTCTATAGAAAAGACAATTCTTACTTTTGCTGTCTGTTACTTACATTTCCTCCATTAAAGGAGCTAAACATCTAACTTGATCTTGTCCATAATATTTGAAATTAAATGACGAATTAGAACTCAATATTGACACATTTCAATCCAAATCGATGTTGTTATCTTACCATAAAACAATGGGATTCTAATATCCAATATTCAAGAGACAATGAACATTTTATAATCAGTACACCAGTTGTGTATTCCAAGGTTGCGGACGCCATTTATAATGAAAAAAGAAAAAAAAATATATCTTATCAGACAACACGGAAGTATTTAGTAATGGCAGATTCACAAACAACAAAACGATAATAAAAAAGCATGTAGAATGGACTAAGCAAGCGTAATCAACGGTTGTTCAATTTAGACTGTTCACGTATTTCACCAAATATCATTGATTCGAAATTACAATTATATTATTAACAATTGAATATAAATGACTGCATACATTCATATTACAACAAAAAGGTACTTTTAGACCCATTTCAAGAAATAGTCATGCGCTTGTCAGATTCATCTCATCGATTGGACATCAATAAATCAATTTTGCAGGCAATTTCAACCTCTTCGGAAAAATTAAACAACAAAGCAGTTTTATTCCAGTTACAACAATCAAGTTATATTTTGAATGAAATTGAATTCACAATTGGTGAAATTCGTATGGCGACATTGATTAACCATACATTATGCAAGAGTTAAATTTGCCTATTGCAGGTCGCTAAATTCTTGGTTCAGAGTGATTTTACTAAAATGGTCACTAATTTTCCTTACGTTATCTAGTTTTTAACTATTCTAGTGAGAGCTGCCAGCTTTTTATCTAATCTCTCATAATGTATCTTTAAGTTATTAGATCGGTCAAACGGGCAGATTTTGAATGAAATACAGTGTGCTTTGAGGGAAATGTTTGCCCGGGCAGCAACTGAATTCGAACTGCCAAGTGATCTTTTACGTGCACGCCAATGTGTACACGGGACCTCGGTTTTTCGTACCATCCGAACCACTAGGCACCTATCCTTGTCAGGCCCTCCGTCT
Organism: Patella pellucida; assembly: GCA_917208275.1. Taxonomy (NCBI): domain Eukaryota; kingdom Metazoa; phylum Mollusca; class Gastropoda; family Patellidae; genus Patella; species Patella pellucida. Next base: position 6,907,749 of record OU795042.1, read on the forward strand.
GCATCACTGACAAGGAAATACCACGTCGTAAAATCGAGATGAACTTCCTCGGCCAATGCAGGGATCGAACACCCGACCTCCAGGATAGCGAGCCAGCACGTTTTGATATCTGGGATAAAACATTTTTGATATTTGATTTCAAGATTTTCCACTTCACAAGGAAGATTTAGGATAACAGAAGCATTTTTCCCATTTTAAAGTCCATACATGCCTCTTTGGTTCGATATCTGTCTATATAATACTCTATTCATCAATTATACCTGCCCGATACAAGGTAGTTGCCGAGAGAATAGCGTAGTTCCCTTCTCTCTCATAAGATGTCCAAATTCGTTTACATCGAGGGTTCAATAGTTTTCTATAAATGTGTCCGGTTCCAATGGTCTCCGTGTAGGTTTATACACTGTATCACCTGAACAGATGGCACGGGTAAAGGTCAGCCATTATTGTTACAAAGCAATTTTACATAAAAACCAACCTTAAGTATTGAACTGTTCACCGTGTACAAAATACACGACAAACAGTGGTAACAGGTGTTCTAAAGAGTAAGCTTACCCTGCTAGCATGCCACACCGGCATATATGTAGCTGCATCCAAACTATTAGGCGAAATCTCGGGAAAACAGCGTGGTAGGCCAATGGACTATCAGTATGCAAAATGCACGCGATGACCAGTATTACCGATGTAGTAGACATACATGATGGGAAAAATGTCTTCGCAGTGGCGAAACATTGTATACCTCAAAACTTTATGAATTATTGCTTGTATGCCATCCACAATGGAATTCAACCATTGGCACATTGAAAAGCACACCCGAAACACAAACCAAAACACACACCAGAACAAAACAAGTGAGGTTATTTGAAAGATAACAAGAACATTTCATTTTAATGCTGGTGTCCAAACAGTTGCTATGATGACCATGACGACTAATCAGACTTGTCAAATGACAATATTTCAAAAACTCCTAATATTGGGTCATTATATATGACATTCGACTACGATACGTGAAATATTGTGACCTTGGTCCTGGTCAGTTGTTTTATGGATTCCACACTTGACATTTCGGTCATAGCTTTAGGTGATTTCTGAAGTTTCAAATAAGACCACTCTCTAGTCAATCGAATGGCAAGATTTAAATGGATTAAAACAGCCGGGAGTTGGAATTCGATATAAGAAGGAGGCCATAGCCCCGCTGTCGGGGCAAAATTTCCCTCACATGTCCGTCTGAATAGCCCAGTCAAAGCAGAACAGTAGGCCGTTAAAACGCCAGTCATTTCATTTTATTACCTAAGATACTACAATTTGGCCCAGGGATTAAGGCGTCAACTCGCTAAAAATAAAATCGTGTGTTCGCTCAACCGACTGGCCAAGAAAATTCCTCGGAATGTTTCGGCGTTGTTTATCCTTGTCGGTGGTAGATGGTCTAGCCGTTCGGATGGTTCGAACAACCTACAAATGTTTTTAATTTTGAAAATTCTGTTGAATAATGGTGAACGAATTTAGTGTTATTTGCGACCTATGTAATAATATGTCCGGAAGATTTCAAAATGACTGTTTGGTTTAACTCTTACATTAATCTATAACCTTATTTTTATATAAGAAATCAGATTACATAGACTTTAGGCTAATATATAGATAGAACTCAATGGTTGTTGAGGTCTGTTTTCATTCTATAACTACATGCAAATCGCAAAATACGCTGTTCTATCCAGATTATAAAATAATAGAAAAAGAAAGAAAAAATCATCATCAATAACGTTAAACTTAACATAGGTTCCGCCCTTTCTTCTTTCATTTTTACAAAAATTGTGGTTGGCTAGTGGTGACGTCATTACAGTTTGACGTAATTCTGAAAGTGACGTCATTCTGGACTAAAGTAACCAAATAGTAAATGCAGGAGGACTGCACTACACGCAAAACAAAAAATCTACAAGATAAACCTGCGGACAAGACAGAAAATAGACATTGCAAAAACTAAACAATTATCAAATCAAGTGAATGGATCCGGGGGCCAGCCGTAAGCGTCCACTGCGCTGTACAGTCCCGGGCCTGTCTTGATACAGGCTTCATTAAAATGATTTACATAAAAGACGTAACAAAAATATGCGACCGATCTTGTAAGTGGTCGTCTCTTAAATGGCGATAGTCAGCCAATCGACGTCAGGTGTTAGAACGTCAAATAATTTTAACAATAAGGGCGATAATCCGGAGAGAACTCGGAAAACGCTAAAAAAATAAATGTAGTGAGCTAACAGGAGCAAAGCCCGACAACGAGAACATTCTGCAGTACGAAGGGCTAAAACTCTACTCTAACAGTAAATGCAGGAGGACTGCACCAAAGCCCTGTATAGGGAAAGTTACGACAACTGATTTACAGGCGCCATTTTGGGTCCCAACTATGACGCTATAAATATTATGACGTCATGGCGTCATATAGCTTTACTATACAAATTTATTTCTAATGGATTACATTCTTCACGCCCAGGCTTTTCAGAGCAAAATAGTTATCTAACAAATTGATAATAATGTTTGCAATTTACTTTAACTTTATTTTAGAGAAATATAAATCCTATGTCTCAGTTTTGTGAAGCGCCATTGAGCAGCCACTGGATGAGTTTTGTTGCGTTGTATCAATTAAAATTATGATTATTATTTAATATTCCATATTATGATACAGAACTATTGATGTCCAAATTCCTAAACGTTTTGTAAAATGTATTGTGTCTGTTGTAAACAGTTAAAACAAATGTACGCACATATGTGGACTACTTGCACTAAATGGTAGTCAATCAAAATTAATGCAAGTACGAACAATCCAAACCATAAGACGGAATTCGAAGTCCTAAAAACGTTATAGGCAAAATAGTGTATGCAAGCAAAATAGTGTAATCAGCAAATGGACTGCTCCTCGTGTACAAAATACACGACAAGCAGTGGTAACAGGTGTCCGGAAGAGTAAGCTTACCCTGCCTGGCGCCACACCCACCATAGCTGCATCCAATCTATTAGGCGAAATGTCGGTCAAATAGCGTGATTGGCCAATGAAATATAGTATGCAAAATGCACGTGATGAACTGTCTTAACGATGTAGTAGACATTATTAGGGTAGTATACGTGTCAATTAAAAATATCTAGAATAATACCCGAGGGAGACACGTTATATTCAAATCAATATTACGGCCATAAAACTTTTTAAAGGTTTTAATAAGTTTAGTGCGCAAGCCAAGTATCCTTGTAGTTGAAGCTTAGATGACAAATGCCTCGATCTACTTAAAAAATCAGAATAAAAGGAGCAAGCTCTCGTGTAACGAATTAGCTGAGACACAAACACCCGGTAAGCTGGTGATATTGGAATGTTACTACTTACAGTGCCGTAACTAGGGATAAATTTCTGGGGGGGTATCCAAATGCCGATTTTACCGACGGGTCGATCAATAGAAAAAATGTGCTATTTTACATAGCTTTTAAAAAGCGGTTAGATATAATGACTACACTTTCCATGGGCGGATCCAGGAAATTACGAAAGGGGGGCGTACTTGAGGGCGAAGCTCGAATTATGAGCGCCGCAGGTGCGAAGCAGCTGCGGGGGGTCTGGGGGTCCTCCCCCAGAATTTTTTTAAAGATAAGACTCCATATATGCGATTTCCTGGCATCTGATCTTCAAATATTAAACACAACTCCCACCCTATTTTCAGTGTTTTTTGTCTGCAAAATCACCAGGAACAGATCGGTAGCTTACTGCCTGAAGAATTTCTAAAAAATAGTCCGAATGAAGGAAAGGTACTTGGTTTGAAGGAGGTAGTGATTTATGAAACAAGGTTGAAAAGATGAGCGTGTTTTTTTTTTAGAATCTGGTCATGGTGATTCAGAAATCATGCTGCTCACAGAACTTTACCTGTCCCTTAAGTGAGCCCTTAGAATGCATATATATTCTAAGGGCTCGCTTACCTTACCAAGGGACAGCTAGATGACAGGTAAAATTCTGTGATCATGGTAATGTATATCCATGATCAGTTTAATTTGGTTAGGTACCATTTAGCGTACGCATATAAGTAACTGCGGAGGGTCTGGGGGTCCTCCCCCAGAATTTTTTAAAAGATAAGACTCCATTTATGCGATTTCCTGGCATCTGATCTTCAAATATTAAACACAACTCCCACCCTATTTTCAGTGTTTTTTGTCGATACAATTTTTTTTTACAGTTTGTTGCCCCCCCCCCCAGTGGATCCGCGCCTGCTTTCAAGGGTTCTAGTTCATATAAGATTTATTTAGAATTCAGAGCAGTTCCATACAGGGGTATTTTGGTGAATTTGGACATTCGAAAGTTCTTCGGTAATGAAAGAAACAGTGTGATACCGAAGAATCTGGTCGGTAAATCATGATTCAAATATTTGCTATATAACTCTTGAAATTTACCGACTGACGGTTTCGAAATTCCTGTAACGAAACAGTGTAATACCGAAGAATCTGGTCGGTAAATCATGATACAAATATTTGCTATATAACTCTTGAAATTTACCGACTGACGGTTTCGAAATTTTTGTAACGAAACAGTGTAATACCGAAGAATCTGGTCGGTAAATCACGATACAAATATTTGCTATATAACTCTTGAAATTTACCGACTGACGGTTTCGAAATTTCTGTAACGAAACAGTGTAATACCGAAGAATCTGGTCGTTAAATCATGATAAAAACATTTGCTATATAACTTTTAAATTTACCGACTGACAGTTTCAATTTACCGACAAAAACGAGAATTTACCGACTGAATGCAAAATAGTGGTTTCGAAATTCCTGTAACGAAACAGTGTAATACCGAAGAATCTGGTGGGTAAATCAAGATACAAATATTTGCCATACAACTCTTGAAATTTACCGACTGACGGTTTCGAAATTTCTGTAACGAAACAGTGTAATACCGAAGAATCTGGTCGGTAAATCATGATAAAAACATTTGCTATATAACTTTTTAAATTTACCGACTGACAGTTTCAATTTACCGACAAAAACGAGAATTTACCGACTGAATGCAAAATAGTGGTTTCGAAATTCCTGTAACGAAACAGTGTAATACCGAAGAATCTGGTCGGTAAATCATGATACAAATATTTGCTATACAACTCTTGAAATTTACCGAAGAATCTGGTCGGTAAATCATGGATAAAAACATTTGTTATATAACTTTTTAAATTTACCGACTGACAGTTTCAATTTACCGACAAAAACGAGAATTTACCGACTGAATGCAAAATAGTGGGGGGGGGGTACATACCCCCCCATACCCCCCGGTAGTTACGCCTCTGACTACTTATAATAAATGGAAAGTTAACAATTGGAAAGTCAAAGTCATCCCGTTTATCGTACAATTTAACACTCAGTTTATGGCAATTGTCATAATCGAGACGCAGATCCAAGTAGGAAGCGTAATTATCACTGTCAGTGGTATTTTTAATTCCGAGCTCATCAGGATATGAAGTCTACATAATCACTAAATTTAGGATTAGTAAAGCTAAAACATCATCAATATATCGATAAGTGAAATTAAAAAGTCTGACTGATCGTTTATTTGTTTTTACGAGCATCTGTATGTACTCGGCTTCGTACGAATAGAGAAACAGATCAGCAAGCAAAGGTGCACAGTTGGTGCCCATGGGGATACCTACCACTTGCTGATAAATTTCCCCTCCAAATTCAACAAATATGTTATCAATTAAAAAATCCAACATCTGAATTATCTTGATAGCCGTGTACATGTGTATTTGTTTTTTGAATCACTGTGATACCTAAAGGGACAATAACACTCTGGCTGGCTTGACAGGTTCCGAAAAAATAAATAGCCTTAATCTAACTACTAGATGTTTAAGTGTCCTCCTGTTGTGTAAATTATCCATTATAACCCATCTTACTTGTCCAGAGGGTTCGAAAATATGTTTTAATCCAAGTTGCATTTGAAAGTGCTTACGTAAGGCTTTTCAAACCATGTTACGACATGTAGTTGATTTTTTTCAATTTTTAAAATTAGGTGTGTTAAGATGAAATTTGTATCATTTATTAATTGGAATAGTGTAAAATAGCACAATTTGTTGACCAGAATAACGATTGGGACATACTATTCAGTTACAACAAGAGTGGTATTGGGGCTTTAACGAAATATGTAGAATTATAATTTACAACTAAATATTGATATATTTAGTATTATAATTTACAGCTAAATCTAGCAGTAGCCTACCCGATTTATACGAAAAGACACTGTGAGTGTGAATAATGTCTTTCAATCGAGCTTTTAATTTACTATGGCATGGGGAATTTTAGTGTACACAGTAGAAAAGTCAAACGTTTGAATAGATGAGACTGAAGCAAGGGATCTAGATTGCAAACCATCAAGTAATTCTTTGGAATTTTGTAATATCCACATTTGATTTATACCACTTCGAGAGTATACTTTGTCACAGTATTTTTGAATACCCTCTTTAACAGCTGTTAGTATAGATATAGATGTCAATTTCTTTGAAAGTGGTTTTGTGGAACAACGGGATGAACCTGCTATAAAACGTTGCTTGTAAGGATTTTTATGTAATTTAGGTATCCAATACAACAAGGGCAAATCTGTATAGGTATTTCATATATATATAGGTATGCTACATTTTTACCTGGGACCCAAAATGGCGTCTTTTTACGTATGACGTCATATTTTCATGACGTCATGTGAATTTTCTGGCTTCACAGTTGTCGCAACTTTATCTATATACGGCTTTGGACTGCACTACACGCAAAACAAAAAATCTACAAGATAAACCTGCGGACAAGACAGAAAATAGACATTGCAAAAACTAAACAATTATCAAATCAAGTGAATGGATCCGGGGGCCAGCCGTAAGCGTCCACTGCGCTGTCAATCCCGGGCCTGTCTTGGTACAGGCTTCACTAAAATGATTTACATAAAAGACGTAACAAAAAAATGCGACCGATCTTGTAAGTGGTCGTCTCTTAAATGGCGATAGTCAGCCAATCGACGTCAGGTGTTAGAACGTCAAATAATTTTAACAATAAGGGCGATAATCCGGAGAGAACTCGGAAAACGCTAAAAAAAATAAATGTAGTGAGCTAACAGGAGCAAAGCCCGACAACGAGAACATTCTGCAGTACGAAGGGCTAAAACTCTACTCTAATAGTAAATGCAGGAGGACTGCACTACACGCAAAACAAAAAATCTACAAGATAAACCTGCGGACAAGACAGAAAATAGACATTGCAAAAACTAAACAATTATCAAATCAAGTGAATGGATCCGGGGGCCAGCCGTAAGCGTCCACTGCGCTGTACAGTCCCGGGACTGTCTTGGTACAGGCTTCACTAAAATGATTTACATAAAAGACGTAACAAAAAAATGCGACCGATCTTGTAAGTGGTCTTCTCTTAAATGGCGATAGTCAGCCAATCGACGTCAGGTGTTAGAACGTCAAATAATTTTAACAATAAGGGCGATAATCCGGAGAGAACTCGGAAAACGCTAAAAAAATAAATGTAGTGAGCTAACAGGAGCAAAGCCCGACAATGAGAACATTCTGCAGTACGAAGGGCTAAAACTCTACTCTAATAGTAAATGCAGGAGGACTGCACTACACGCAAAACAAAAAATCTACAAGATAAACCTGCGGACAAGACAGAAAATAGACATTGCAAAAACTAAACAATTATCAAATCAAGTGAATGGATCCGGGGGCCAGCCGTAAGCGTCCACTGCGCTGTACAGTCCCGGGCCTGTCTTGGTACAGGCTTCACTAAAATGATTTACATAAAAGACGTAACAAAAAAATGCGACCGATCTTGTAAGTGGTCGTCTCTTAAATGGCGATAGTCAGCCAATCGACGTCAGGTGTTAGAACGTCAAATAATTTTAACAATAAGGGCGATAATCCGGAGAGAACTCGGAAAACGCTAAAAAAATAAATGTAGTGAGCTAACAGGAGCAAAGCCCGACAACGAGAACATTCTGCAGTACGAAGGGCTAAAACTCTACTCTAATAGTAAATGCAGGAGAACTGCACTACACGCAAAACAAAAAATCTACAAGATAAACCTGCGGACAAGACAGAAAATAGACATTGCAAAAACTAAACAATTATCAAATCAAGTGAATGGATCCGGGGGCCAGCCGTAAGCGTCCACTGCGCTGTACAGTCCCGGGCCTGTCTTAGTACAGGATTCACTAAAATGATTTACATAAAAGACGTAACAAAAAAAATGCGACCGATCTTGTAAGTGGTCGTCTCTTAAATGGCGATAGTCAGCCAATCGACGTCAGGTGTTAGAACGTCAAATAATTTTAACAATAAGGGCGATAATCCGGAGAGAACTCGGAAAACGCTAAAAAAATAAATGTAGTGAGCTAACAGGAGCAAAGCCCGACAACGAGAACATTCTGCAGTACGAAGGGCTAAAACTCTACTCTAATAGTAAATGCAGGAGGACTGCACTACACGCAAAACAAAAAATCTACAAGATAAACCTGCGGACAAGACATTGAATACAAGAAGCTTTGTAGGTTTACGCTGTATTCAATGATAGTTACCATAGGTTATTCAATGTCTGTATTCAATGATTTTTACTTGTATTTGCGTGTAGTTATAGAATAAATTTACAATCTTTCATTTATTATAAGATGCGGATATAAAACAAAACGTTATGTTGACTGCGTTGAATATTTAAACACGGTTAGTCAAATATTTGGTAATTAAACGACAACAACTGTAAACTGCTACCTGATTCAAGTTCTCCCAGTTATACCAGAACGTGAATACAGCAACTTTAATGTGGTCCAATATAGCCCATGCAACTTAGATGGCTTAGCTGAATCCCAAACAACCATTCTGGGCCCGAGCACATTTTGAAAATTTAACCGCCACATTTGCGTTTTTCTGCTATTCTAACCCATGAGTTAAGCAGCTTCAAAGTTTCCAATGGTTTTTAATTGAAATCCCACTCTTTGCCGACCTGAATTCCAACCATCCAATCGGAGTGTTGCAACTGCATTCACAAATAATAGTTGATGCCCGAAAATGTTGCACAAAGTTGAAAGTATAGAGTGGCTCCAGACAAAATGTTTTAATCCATAGTCAATTCAGTACAAATTCGCGGTATTCAATTAAAAAAAGAGTAAAATGAGTGTTTCTTTATTAGATTTCGAGCACTTTATTTTACCAACTAGATGAAATAATATAATTTGTTTTCGCTTTACCCGAAAAGTCAGCTTGGGTACCCCCCCCCCCCCCCCAAAAAAACTTTAAAAAATAGGCAGGGTTATGATATTTTGATATGAAAATTATAAATATTTGAAGGAAGGAATACGACTTTAACGTACCTATAAAAATTTATAAGAAAAATGAAAAGGTTGAAATCACGTTAGAAAGATTATTTTGAAGATTATCATGCCGTTTTGGGCGCCCAATTCATTCGTGGACGACTTTCAAATCTCACTACCATTATGGACTCATCGCCAATTGTATTATGGGCGCCACTGTATAAATTATGCCGTTTTGGGCACCCCATTGATCAAGTCGTGGGCGCCCAATCAGTCGTACTCGGCTTTATGCGAAATGGAATGAAATGAAATGGGGGTTAACGTCTTACTGTTCTAAACTGGGCTTATAAAGACGGGCATACGGCATACAGTGTACTATGAGGGATATTTGGCCGGGAAGCGGCGCTACAGCAAATTCCAACTGCCAAGGAATTTATTACGTGCATGTCAATATGTACATTGGACCTCGGTTTTGCGTCCCACCTGAACGACTAGACAGCTGTCCTTGTCAGGACCTTCGTTCTGGATAACTGACAAGGGGGAACCACGCCGGAAAATCTGGACGAATTTTCTCGGCAAATGCAGGAATCGAACACCCGACCTCCAGGCTAGCAAGCCAGCTTCTTACCCACTTATCCACCGTGATCCCCCTCTGCATTATACAAGGCCCGACAATCATATATTGTTATTATAAGGCGCTCATCAAATCATGTTATTATCATGAGCGCCTCTCCGGGGTAAGGCACCCTACAGATCAAGCCGTTTTGGGCGCCTCATCAGTTGTGGTGTTAATCATGTGAGTCATTATGGGGCGCCTCGTCATTGGGGGGGGGGGGCATATATAACGACATGATTGGCGAGACGACCATAAAACCAAGTGACATTTATTGGGCCCCCGCCAATCTCCTCGTGAACGCCAAGCCAATGTCGCCCGCCATTATGTGGTGCCCATACTGATACGTTGGATTTGTATTGCGTCCAATGGAAGGGCGTCAAACATCAGAGATGTTGGTTATGACATATTATCTTGTAATATTTTTAAGTATTGTATATATAATAAAGCTTGTCATCATAATATAATATTTCTAGTATAATATTTCTAGGGCAGGGGACCGCACAACACACAAATAATAACACAAGACTTGTCATCAGCCATTTATCGTAATCTTCACTGTCAAGGGTTTACAATGTGACAAATGTGGCTGATATCAGTTGAGTGATTCAGTAGAAGTAGAAAATGTAGAACAAACAATCTGAATTAGCGACACATTAGCAACATATCTATAAAGTATGGTTAAAATATATTAAGCAGTTTTGAAGAAACAAATCGAAACCTGTGAAAATTTCCGTATTTGTCCCCAAGAATAACCCGTCTTTATAAAATAATTACTTAATAATTCTTTCTCTCTTTTTTTTCATGTTTTCTGAAACAGTGGTCTGTGAGTATTACAAATTTATATTTTGATTTATCATTCTCTAGTTATTATATTGTGTATAATATAAGTCCCCGTATCTTATAATCCTATCTGTTTACGTAAAACCCCATTGCATTTGATTTCTTTCACCTAACATCACGTTCCGATCAATATAATTATAAATATAATTGGATAAATATCTCATTTAAATCGGGAACCAGGATGAACTGTTATATCATTGTAAATACGATAGGCCAGAAACATATCGTATATCACATTGTCAAAACTTTATATTACGGAGAAAAATACAAATCTTTGCTTGAATTTAAGTAATACGATATCATGAATATTTGAAATTGATTATTGTTTTCTTTTTACTTCTTGATTTACCAATAATATTTACCCTTGACTTGATTCATGTCGAACTAGTTGTTTAGTTGTTTGCTGAAAGTGATATTATTTGTTTTTTTCACCATTGTAATATTTTAAATACAACCATGGTACTGTTCCGTTGTCCGACGGCTTCTTCTGCCTTCGGTCTTAACGTACCCTTCCACCTTGAGTGTCCATCGTCTTCCATATAGTTTAATAGTTTAAATAGAAACCGACAATTACATGAAGGATATATAAGATCAGATTGTTGATTTATTTAAAATTGACTACGATGTTAGGGGCATACTTGAATACGACTAGAATATTCATCTACGATATCACCTAGGTATACCAAAGCCATATGATAAATACATTTCAAAAATGACTGGTTCGATCCCGGTGTTGCCGAGAAAGTTTATAGCGATTTTCCTGCCTGGGTGCAGGACTGAGGTAGGCCTAGTGATATGGATAAATGTCTAGCTGTTTGGGTAGGACGCAATGTCGAAGTCCTGGTTACGCCACTGGCTGCAGGTTAAAGATCCCCTTGGAAATCGAAACAAACGAAGCGACCCTGTAACATCAAATTTCCGTCATAAAACTCTGCACTGATTTAGGGTTAAGACGTTAAACCACATTTTATTTCATTTTATTTTCAAATAACATTTTAATTTTTTTAAAATGAACCCATGATTTCAAATATTTGTTGAGTTTAAAGTATTCTGGTGTCAAAGAGCTAGATCTGTGGTTACGTCATCGGTGTAGCAACAACGAATGTATACTTTTGGTGTAAAAATTACACAACGTTGATTTCAAGGTTTAACATGGAGTCGATTGCCACGTCAAGTTAGTTTTGTTTTTGTCGACAGGAGACAATGGGATGATAATAGTGTTCTTTACTATGTAAGTAATCCAGGCCTAATATGAATGTATAGGCTCTGATGGATCCCATCGCCATTCTCACCATTTCAAAATGATATTGTGAAGTCACGGGTGTACCAATGTAAGGCGCCATATTTAAATTAAAAAGAAACAGGCTCCTTATTCTAGACGGCAAGGACTAAATAATATCTTAAATACAAAAGCAGAACAACCTGTTTTTGTCTACTCAAGGGGGCTTAATCTCTTTCATGTTCAGGATACAGACCACCACTGACTTCGATGTTAATTCGGGCCTCTTTGCGCACCTCCAACTGTTCCCCAAGTTTTTGTTGGGCTGAATGCTTTTCGCTATATACCAAGGAACACATGACCATGTCTTTACACTGAAATTTGTATGAGGTTGACCACCAAAATTTTGAGATACACAAACGTGAAGAAGCATACTAAAAACATGTAACTAGTTGCCGTACATATCACTGTAGCAAGCAAACTTGATAACACCGTTATCATTCCGCTTCAAAATCATAATTATTTATTAAAACCTGGCAGAAAATATTAATTCAAACCCTCTTCTTCCATTTTAGACCAAACAAATCAACAATAATGTTCATGCAAAGGGGAAAAAAGAGGAGCGAGAATTGCTATAAATAGACGGACTACAGTTTGTGGTGGTCTGCATCCAGAAATTAAACGTAGTTGTCTCCCCTTCCACTCACATTTACTTATTAAGCCATTAAAGCTGGTCGATTTTTAAGGATTTTGAAAGTATAAGGCTAAACGATGAAATACAAATACAACTATTTCACAAAATTGATCGTTCCAAGGAACTAATCACCACCGTCGTTTAAACAGACCTATAATTATGGCGTGTCAACGTAACTTAGCCATATATATCCTATATTTCAACATATTTGTATAAAAAAAATATTTTTCGATTTGTTCAGATCTTTAATAGCCTTATAAACGTTTTTAAGGCTAGTATTTAATTTGAAGATAATTTGAATGTGTTTGGTTATTGCTGGATTGGCTTCTGATAATTGAGCAGTTGAGAGAGTGTGTCTATTCTTCCTATGCAATCAAATCTATCCCAAGTACAGCAACATGATAGGTCTTCGTTTTTTCGGAACAATGGTCGACTGTGTACAATGTACATGTCTGTGCATGGGTTTTGATATGGAGCGTACCAATATGACCAGAGGTGTTCAAGGAGACGAGGATGGCGCATCGCTGATGTAGTGGACTGCGTATTTATTTCCAAGATAGGAATTTCCTTGTTTTATGTTTTGGCGACTTCTGGCGTGTTATGATTTCTTTTTATTTTTGATATCAAACTTGTTTACTTTGCCAGATTTGTCTTGAATCTCATAACAGCACATTCCAATAACCAAAAAGTGACTGCACGAAACATTTACTAGGCTTCAGACGCCGCAATAAGTGGTACTGTGTGATAGATTTGTCTAAACTGAAATCGATCAGAGTTTGACACCAGAAATTGGTATTTCCAATTGGAGGTCAATAAAAACTACTTCTTTTCGCTTTAAGTGTATCATAGATGGGGTCGGTCTGATGAAAAATTCACCAAGAATGAACTTGAGATCATGAAAACCCGAGTTCGACACCGGAAATTGGTATTTCCCATCGGAAGTCAGTAGAAACAAGTTCGCTTTAAGTGTATCAAGATGGGTCGGCATGATAAAAAAACAAAAACACGAGAATGAACTTCAGATCATGAAGATCCAACCATTATTGGCGGAGATAGCCATGTCCTCGTTTAGAGGGGTCCCGATTTCTAAAATGCCCCTAGCATACAAATCCTACAGGAGCTATTTTGATGACCTGTCAAACTACACTTTCTTTTATTGTTTTATTGAAATATATTTACATAATGTAGTTTATATAAATATGCCATGTTGTTTACTGGGTAATAAAATAGTCAAATCAATGGATTAAGGCGCTGACTCGCTTAAAACAAAATCTCGTGTTCGCTCCACGGACAACCTACAAATGTTTTTAATTTTGAAAATTTTGTTGAATAATGGTGAACGAATTTAGTATTATTTGCGACCTATTGAATAATATGTCCGGAGGATATCAAAAAAGACTGGTAGGAGATTCTCTATATAACCTTATTTTTATATAAGAAATCAGAATACATAGACTTTAGGCTAATATATAGATAGAACTCAATGGTTGTTGAGGTCTGTTTTCATTCTATAACTACATGCAAATCACTTTCAAGGCAAAAATATACACGAAAAACTTGTTAGCCACGTGAACAACTCAAATGGGTGTTCTATCAATATTAGTTTTTGTCATCATTCTGTAATGCATCCCATACATGATGCATTACAGAATGAATTAACATCAGTTTTTGTCTTAATTCTGTTGTAAATGGATAAAAACCTCTCTGTCGCCTTCCTTTGACGAAAGAACAATAATAATACATTTCAAGCCACATGCGACACTTATAATTATTTGTAAGGCATGGGTATATTACTCCCTATAGAATATTATTTGGCATGTTGGCCGAGAAAGTTCATCGAGATTGTCCGGCGAGGAGTCACCTGGGAGACTGACAAGGACAGCTGCCCAGTTGATCGGGTGGTATGAAAAACAGAGGTACACATAAAAGGCACTTGGAATTCGATATAAGAGGCCGTAGCGCCACTGTCAAAGCAAAATTCCCCTCATATGCCGTCTTAATAGCCCAGTGGGAGCACACCAGTAGGATGCTAAACCCCATTCATTTCATTTCATTTCCTAAGATACTACAGGGGAACCAATTTGGCTCATGGATTAGGGCGCTGACTATCTTAAAACAAAATCTCGTGTTCGCTCCATGGACTGGCCAACAAAGTTCCTCGGAATGTTTCGGCGTTGTTTCTCCTTGTCGGTGGTGTGTGGTCTAGCCGTTCGGATGGTTCGAACAACCTACAAATGTTTTTAATTTTAAAAATTTTGTTGAATAATAGTGAACGAATTTAGTGTTATTTGCGACCTATATAATAATATGTCCGGAGGATATCAAAATGACTGTTTGGTTTAACTCTTAACATTAATCTATATAAAAAATTGTGGTTGGCTAGTGGTGACGTCATTACAGTTTGACGTCATTCTGGGCTTAAGTACTAAAGTAGTACGTGCACAAGCCATTGAATACAACCATAGGTTTACGCTGTATTCAATGTCTGTAATCATTGATAGTTACCATAGTTTATTTGATATTTGCATGTAGTTATAGAATATATTTACAATCTTTCATTTATTATAAGATGCGGATATAAAACGAAACGTTTTGTTGACTGCGTTAAATATTTAATCACGGTTAGTCAAATATTTGATAATTAAACGACAACAACTGTAAACTGCTACCTGATTTAAGTTCTCCCAGTTATACCAGAACGTGAATACAGCAACTTTAATGTGGTCCAATATAGCCCATGCAACTTAGATGGCTTAGCTGAATCCCAAACAACCATTCTGGGCCCGAGAACATTTTGAAAATTTAACCGTCACATTTGCGTTTTTCTGCTATTCTAACCCATGAGTTAAGCAGCTTCAAAGTTTCCAATGGTTTTTAACTGAAATCCCACTCTTTGCCGACCTGAATTCCAACCATCCAATCGGACTGTTGCAGCTACATTCACAAATAATAGTCGATGCCAGAAAATGTGGCACAAAGTAGAGTGGCTCCAGACAAAATGTTTTAATCCATAGTCAATTCAGTACAAATTCGCGGTATTCAATTAAAAACAGAGTAAAATGAGTGTTTTATTAGATTTCGAGCACTTTATTTTACCAACTAGATGAAATAATATATTTTGTTTTCGCTTTACCCGAAAAGTCAGCTTGGGTCCCCCCCCCCCCCCCCGAAAAACTTTTTAAAAAATAGGGTTATGATATTTTGATATGAACATTATAAATATTTGAAGGAAGGAATACGACTTTAACGTACCTATAAAAATTTATAAGAAAAATGAAAAGTTGAAATCACGTTAGAAAGATTATTTTGAAGATTATCATGCCGTTTTGGGCGCCCAATTCATTCGTGGACGACTTTCAAATCTCACAAGCATTATGGACTCATCGCCAATTGTATTATGGGCGCCACTTTATAAATTATGCCGTTTTGGGCGCCCCATTGATCAAGTCGTGGGCGCCCAATCAGTCGTACTCGGCTTTATGCGAAATGGAATGAAATGAAATGGGGGTTAACGTCTTACTGTTCTACTCCTAAACTGGGCTTATAAAGACGGGCATACGGCATACAGTGTACTATGAGGGATATTTGGCCGGGAAGCGGCGCTACAGCAAATTCCAACTGCCAAGGAATTTTTTACGTGCATGTCAATATGTACATCGGACCTCGGTTTTGCGTCCCACCCGAACGACTAGACAGCTGTCCTTGTCAGGACCTTCGTTCTGGATAACTGACAAGGGGGAACCACGCCGGAAAATCTGGACGAATTTTCTCGGCAAATGCAGGAATCGAACACCCGACCTCCAGGCTAGCGAGCCAGCTTCTTACCCACTTATCCACCGTGATCCCCCTCTGCATTATACAAGGCCCGACAATCATATATTGTTATTATAAGGCGCCCATCCAATCATGTTATTATCATGAGCGCCTCTCCGGGATAAGGCACCCTTCAGATCAAGCCGTTTTGGGCGCCCAATCAGTTGTGGTGTTAATCATGTGAGTCATTATGAGGCGCCTCGTCATTGGGGGGGGGGGGGCATATATAACGACATGATTGGCGAGACGACCATAAAACCAAGTGACATTTATTGGGCCCCGCCAATCTCCTCGTGGACGCCCAGCCAATGTCGCTCGGCTTTATGTGGTGCCCCCACTGATACGTTGGATTTGTATTGCGTCCAATGGAAGGGTGTCAAACATCAGAGATGTTGGTTATGACATATTATCTTGTAATATTTTTAAGTATTGTATATAAGCTTGTCATCATAATATAATATTTCTAGTATAATATTTCTAGGGCAGGGGACCGCACAACACACAAATAATAACACAAAACTTGTCATCAGCCATTTATCGTAATCTTCACTGTCAAGGGTTTACAATGTGACTATAAATAAGGATTGATATCATTTGAGTGATTCAGTAGAAGTAGAAAATGTAGAACAAACAATTTGAATTAGCGACACATTAGCAACATATCTATAAAGTCTGGTTAAAATATATTAAGCAGTTTTGTAGAAACAAATCGAAACCTGTGAAAATTTCCGTATTTGTCCCCAAGAATCACCCGTCTTTATAAAATAATTACTTAATAGTTCTTTCTCTCTTTTTTTTTCATGTTTTCTGAAACAGTGGTCTGTGAGTATTACAAATTTATATTTTGATTTATCATTCTCTATTTATTATATTGTGTATAATATAAGTCCCTGTATCTTATAATCCTATCTGTTTACGTAAAACCCCATTGCATTTGATTTCTTTCACCTAACATCACGTTCCGATCAATATACAGTAATTATAAATATAATTGGGTAAATATCTCATTTAAATCGGGAACCAGGATGAACTGTTATATCATTGTAAATACGATAGGCCAGAAACATATCGTATATCACATTGTCAAAAATATTATTACGGAGAAAAATACAAATCTTTGCTTGAATTTAAGTAATACGATATCATGAATATTTGAAATTGATTATTGTTTTCTTTTTACTTCTTGATTTACCAATAATATTTACCCTTGACTTGATTCATCTCGAACTAGTTGTTTAGTTGTTTGCTGAAAGTGATATTATTTGTGTGTTTCACCATTGTAATAATATAAATACAACCATGGTACTGTTTCGTTTTGGGCGCCCCATTGATCAAGTCGTGGGCGCCCAATCAGTCGTACTCGGCTTTATGCGAAATGGAATGAAATGAAATGGGGGTTAACGTCTTACTGTTCTACTCCTAAACTGGGCTTATAAAGACGGGCATACGGCATACGGTGTACTATGAGGGATATTTGGCCGGGAAGCGGCGCTACAGCAAATTCCAACTGCCAAGGAATTTTTAACGTGCATGTCAATATGTACATTGGACCTCGGTTTTGCGTCCCACCCGAACGACTAGACGGATGTCCTTGTCAGGACCTTCGTTCTGGATAACTGACAAGGGGGAACCACGCCGGAAAATCTGGACGAATTTTCTCGGCAAATATCTTAAATACAAAAGCAGAAAACCTGTTTTTGTCTACTCAAGGGGGCTTACTCTCGTTCATGTACAGGAGACAGACCACCATTGACTCCAATGTTAATTCGGGCCTCTATGCGCACCTCCAACTGTTCCCCAAGTTTTCGTTGGGCTGAATGCTTTTCGCTATATACCAAGGAACACATGACCATGTCTTTACACTGAAAATTGTATGAGGTTGACCACCAAAATTTTGAGATACACAAACGTGAAGAAGCATACTAAAAACATGTAACTAGTTGCCGTACATATCACTGTAGCAAACTCCCAAACTGATCCCGCAGTGAATATTCGCTTGGCCGCTACAATCACTGATAAAGACGACATCTATGTGTCTTAATTCGACAAAATATTAACTTTTTTTCCTCCGACAAATTAAATTCTAAAACATATTTTTGAGTATAAGAAAAATAAATAAAGGTGTTTGAAGTATATCTGGATAAAAAATATTCCATGTTCAGAAAATAGTGCGTGAGGCGGAAAATGGGTAAAAGATGTAATTCTGCCCGTACCAGTTCAAATTACTACGTTCAATGTAAACAAAGAACCAACAAAGCACGT
Organism: Patella pellucida; assembly: GCA_917208275.1. Lineage (NCBI taxonomy): Eukaryota > Metazoa > Mollusca > Gastropoda > Patellidae > Patella > Patella pellucida. The sequence continues at coordinate 6,926,497 of OU795042.1, forward strand.
GTAGATATTAATTGACGTTTTCTTTTTAGTCTGTTTGCTTTTGAAACTTTTGGATTATTTTCCTGTTGTACTGAACGCCGTTTATTATTAATGAATGATTCTTCATATTGGGTTTTAAAATTTAATCGAGCGATTTTTCAATAAAAAAGATGTGAGATACCGCAGAGAATACAATGTTAGTAAACATTAGGATGTCAGTCACATCACCCATAGAACTATAGCTTTCTGACCTTTCAAAGGTCAGTCAGTCAGTCATCCTTGACAAAGATAAAAGTCGGCTAGTCTTTAACTTTGTAAAACAAATTGGCAAACTCCATGCAAAGGGGAGAAAAGAGAAGGAGCGAGAATTGTTATAAATAGACGAACTACAATTTGTGGTGGTCTGGTTCCAGAAATTAAACGTAGTTGTCTCCCTTTCCCTCACATTTACTTATTAAGTCATTAAAGCCCATCGAATTTAAGGATTTTGAAAGTATAAGGCTAACCAATGAAATACAAATACAACTATTTCACTATATTGATCTTTCTAGGGAACTAATCACCACCGTCGTTTAAACAGACCTATAATTATGGTGTGTCAACGTTACTAAGCCATATATATCCTATATTTCAACATGTTTGTATAAAAAAAAAATATTTTGATTTGTTCAGCTCTTTTATAGCCTTATAAACGTTTTTAAGGCTAGTATTTAATTTGAAGATAATTTGAATGTGTTTGGCCATTGCTGGATGAACTTCTGATAATTGAGCATTTGAGAGAGTGTGTCTTATATATTCTTCCTGTGCAATCAAATCTATCCAAAGTACAGCAACATGATAGGTCTTCGTTTTTTTGGAACAATGGTCGACTTTGTACAATGTACATGTCTATGCATGGGTTTTGATATGGAGCGTACCAATATGACCAGAGGTGTTCAAGGAGACGAGGATGGCGCATCGCTGATGTAGTGGACTGCGTATTTATTTCTAAGATAGGAATTTCCTTGTTTTATGTTTTGGCGACTTCTGGCGTGTTATGATTTCTTTTTGATATCAAACTTGTTTACTTTGCCAGATTTGTCTTGAATCTCATAACAGCACATTCCAAAAACCAAAAAGTGACTGCACGAAACAATTACTAGGATTCAGAAGCCACAATAAGTGGTACTGTGTGATAGATTTGGCTAAACTGAAATCGATCAGAGTTTGACACCAGAAATTGGTATTTCCAATCGGTAGTCAATAAAAACTACTTCCTTTCGCGTTAATTGTATCATAGATGAGGTCGGTCTGATGAAATATACACCAATAATGAACTTGAGATCATGAAAATCCAAATATTATTGGCGGAGATAGCCATGTCCTCGTTCAGAGGGGTCCCGATTTCTAAAATGCCCCTGGCATACAAATCCTACAGGAGCTATTTTGATGACCTGTCAAACTACACTTTCTTTTATTCTTTTATTGAAATACATTTACATAATGTAGTTTATATAAATATGCCATGTTGTTAACTGGGTAATAAAATAGTCAAATCAATGGATTAAGGCGCTGACTCGCTTAAAACAAAATCTCGTGTTCGCTCCACGGACAACCTACAAATGTTTTTAATTTTGAAAATTTTGTTGAATAATGGTGAACGAATTTAGTATTATTTGCCACCTATGGAATAATATGTCCGGAGGATATCAAAAAAGACTGGTAGGAGATTCTCTATATAACCTTATTTTTATATAAGAAATCAGAATACATAGACTTTAGGCTAATATATAGAGAACTCAATGGTTGTTGAGGTCTGTTTTCATTCTATAACTACATGCAAATCGCAAAATACGCTGTTCTATCCAGATTATAAAATAAAATCAAAAGAAAGAAAAAATCATCATCAATAACGTTAAACTTAACATAGGTTCCAACCCTTTTTTTCTTTCCTTTTTACAAAAATTGTGGTTGGCTAGTGGTGACGACGTCATTACAGTTTGACGTAATTCTGAAAGTGACGTCATTCTGGACTAAAGTAACCAAAGTAGTACGTGCACAAGCCATTGAATACAACCATAGGTTTACGCTGTATTCAGTGAGAGAGAGAGAAATTGGGTTTAACGTCCACTCAACCCAAACTAGGTCATTTCGGGTTTAATGTATTCAATGATAGTTACCATAGTTTATTTAATGTCGGGGATCACGGTGGCTAAGTGGATAAGGCGCTGGTTCGCTAGCCTGGAGGTCGAGTGTTCGATCCCTGCATTGGCCGAGAAAGTTCATCTCGATTTTCCGACGTTATTTCCCCTTGTCAGTGATACAGAAGGAGGGACTGACAAGGACAGCTCCCTAGTCGTTCGGATGAGACGAAAAACCGAGGCCCCGTGTACACATTGGAGTGCACGTAAAAGATCCCTTGGCAGTTGGAATTCGATATAAGAGTAGGCCGTAGCGCCGCTGTCCGGGCAAAATTTCACTCATAGGAGGAGCGGGGTGAAACAGTAACTCGTAGGCCTATAGATAGAATAACAAGAGGTGATCGTTATTATACTAGGTTAAGTAGGACGTTAAACCCCATTTCATAAAAAAATTATTCAATGTCTGTATTCATTGATATTTGCGTGTAGTTATAGAATATATTTACAATCTTTCATTTATTATAAGATGCTGATAAACTTATCGCTTCATTTCACATACTTTTGTATCATCCTGATTCCTAAGTTTCTTCAAATTTAGTTTTCTATCTTAATTTTCTCTCTCCTCCAAATGACCTATTACACACATCAGGCAACTGTAACAATCAGTATATCAGAGATGTTGGTTATGACATATTATATCAGAGATGCTGGTTATGACATATTATATCAGAGATGTTGGTTATGACATATTATATCAGAGATGTATGACATATTATAAATAAAGCAACGTTCGATATGATGATATGATCCTTCATATTAAATATTAACTTCATTATATTAAACGATATTCAGATATGAAAATGCAGCAGTATCTATGTTTAATTATATTACAGGAAGGTGAAGGTCAACATGAATATAATATAGCAGTATCTCTGTTTAATTATTTTTACTGCGAGGGTGAAGGTCAACCTGAATTATATAATTTAGTAATATATTATAGTATAGTATAATTATATTTACAGGGAGGTGAAAGTCAAACTGAACATAACTGTTCAACAGCTAGAAGAAGAGGTGAAGAGGGTGGTGAAGGAGAAGCGGGGTAAAACAGTAACTCGTATAGATAGAATAACAAGAGGTGATTATTATTATGATGGTGATATATTATACAACTATAATCATAATGATATATACCAAAAACTGTCTGTATATGGTATACAGCATGGTAATGTAGTATGGGTCGACTGGGAATAGTATTGTATGTTGTATATGAAGAGTGATATTATTTATTAGAATACAGGATCATGATAGTGTATATATGGTGATGTAGTATATTGCTACTGATAATAGTATTGTATATTGTATATCAGGGGTGATATTAGAATACAGGATTATGATAGTGTATATATAGTGATGTAGTATGGTGCGACTGATAATAGTATTATATATTGTATATTTGGGACGGGATTACAATAATCAGAATATATATAACAAAAAACATACACGATGATCATATTGTCACCAAAAATAGAAATTTCGTGCATTCTGATTGGCCGAAAACTTGCGGCGAGTTTGTATATAACATACACGATGGTGCTATTGTCGCCAAAAATAGAAAGTGGCGAATTAGAATAGCGGTCCTTTAAATTTCCTGGGGAGACTCACTGCTACTGAACATATTTCTTGGTACTAGAATATCTTTACAGTGGAAAACATAATATATAGCTTCATGGAATTTTGTCTCCATGTCATCAACAATGAAATTAAAAATTCGACCATTGGCTTAGTGAATGAAGCACACACATGAAACATAAAAATATGAAATTAGTGGGTGTATTTGAAAGATAATAAGTTAATTTCATCTCAATGTTGGTCTGACAAGAATCTCACAGTGGCCGTCAAAATGGTTTACAGTTTTTAAACCAGGGCCGCTACACTTCAGTAGACTACGAGTGTATGGACATATATCAAAAACAATATGCAATTTATTCTGACCCGGTCACTGCTGGAGTTCAAAATCATTTGAACATAAAAACATTTGCAAAATATGTTCTCATGTTGAAAATTAACACAGAGTGAATCCATTTTTCAATAACAGTCGCTTAGTGAATCAAACCGAACCCAAGTAGAGTGTTATCTCATTACGTCACAGGTTTTTTTATTACGTCACATTTGTTTCCTGTTTACGTCATTTAGTATATCTGGGCCCTGTTTCTCGAAATCTTATCTAAAGATCTAATCCAAATTTTAGTAGATACTTCAATTTTGATTGGCTAAGCACTAAGATCAATCTCATATTATCCAATCGAATTACTAAAATTTGGATTTTATCTTAGTTTAAGTTTCGTGAAACAAGGCCCAGGGAGATATGGGAATAGTGACTCTAAACATTTATATCTCAAACTGTAAATAAAATCTTTTTTGGTTAAACGCACACTCAAAACAACGATGCCTTTTCCCGGGGAAAACCCACGGGGTTGGGCAGGTCATCCTACTTCTTGTCACATATAACTGTTGTTTCGAAACCACGCCTCTTCAATCAATAATTTATCTTATGGTCGACTAAAAAGTAAATGGGTTTTAACGTCCTACTCTTTTGCTCCTATAATGGGCTAACAAAGACAGGCATGTGCAATATAGTGTGCTATATATATGTGGGGAATTTAGCCCGGGCAGCGGCACTATGACCTAGTCTTATATTGAATTCCAACTGCCAAAGGACCTTTCACGTGGACGTCAATGTATACACGTGCATTATATCATTGAACTTGGGAGGGGACCCAGGACATCCAGGCTAGCGAGCCAGTGTCTTACTCACCGACCTACTAAATTACTTGTAGCACACTGTATTACATCATCAGTTATTATTGTAATGTTGTCAGTATTTGCATTAGTCCCGAAATGGCCTCGTTTGTGTCGAGTGGACGTTAAACCCCATCACTCTTCTCTCGTTTTATAGTAGCACTGTATTACATCATCAGATATTATTGTCATACTATCAGTGTTTGTATTGTAGTACTGTATTACATCATCAGCTAGTATTGTCATATTGTCAGTATTTATATTGTATTACTGTATTACATCATCAGCTATTATTGTAATGTTGTCAGTATTTGTATTGTAGCTTAGTCCCGAAATGGCCTAGTTTGTGTCGAGTGGACGTTAAACCCCATCACTCTCTCTCTCTCTCGTTTTATGGTAGCACTGTATTACATCATCAGATATTATTGTCATACTATCAGTGTTTGTATTGTATTACTGTATTACATCATCAGATATTATTGTCATGTTGTCAGTATTTATATTGTATTACTGTATTACATCATCAGCTAGTATTGTCATATTGCCAGTGTCTGCATTGTATTACTGTATTACATCATCAGCTAGTATTGTCATATTGCCAGTGTCTGCATTGTATTACTGTATTACATCATCAGCTAGTATTGTTATATTGTCAATATTTGATAGGTTTATGTATATGTCACCTATATTACCCATCTACCCATTGAACACCGGTAATTAATTAACATTTCTGACTTCAGAAACATTTTGTTCTCAATTAATTATCTTCCTTTGATTGTGTATCAGGTGGCATCTAATAGTTATTAGTACACTTTCTTCGGTGTATCGGTGAATATCAGGACAATTTTGGTCGAGGGCCACAGCCGAGGCGGAACGAGGCGACCCCGACCACGAATTTCCTGATATTCACCGATACACCGAGTAAAGGTGATAATAAGTAACTTACATCACATTTATATCGAGTATTGTGAAGCAAAATGTGAAAAATAGTATTTATTATCGAATGTTTCAATCGGAAAGTGACAAAAACTTTCTGCTCTTTCATTGGGTGCCAGTCAAGTCGTCCACAAGCAAAGTCGTCTTTTTATTTCATTTATCCCTTTTTGTGCCTCGCGTTACATTTCATGGTAGAATGCTTTCGCAGTGGAGAGACGATTAAGTAGTATTTACACGTGCGTCGTGCTATGATACCCTGGGCGTAAAACAGCCACTTGTCAAAACAAATTGTCTATGTTGTGTAAAGGAAATGCGAAACGTGGGTCATTCCTCGGTGACAGTATGTATTGGCGGATGGTTCGTCCGTTGAAATTTATTTGTAATAAAATGTATGACTTTCTAGGCGGTTTTTTTTTTCATCCTGCTTTTTTCCAATGCTTGTGAAGTGTCCAGCAAGAGAACCGCGCCTTCTATCATCACAATTAATTAATATAAATATTCTATATTCTAATTTATATATTTCCCATCTTAATATAAATCAAACCACATTATGGCATAGATGCCAATGATATGTATAATAATTGTTTTTTTGTAATTATATGTTGTTATGTTAATTTAATGTCATTGTAAATATTTTTGCACTGCCATGTAGCAGGGCCGGATTAACCATGGGGCACATGCCCCAGAGCCCCTAAGCCCCCACAAAAAATCTCAGTTGCGTCCAGCCCCCTCCCCTAAAAATGCCATCATGGATTGGTCCACTGAAATAACGCCGGAATGCGCTAATTTTGTGGCAGAATTTATTTTTCTTCCGGGAGAGGTACTTCTAAATGGCTCCACACTAGTGCCTGAAATGCCAGGAAATCATGTTTCCGGCCTCCAATTTCTGAACATTTCCAGAAAAATAAGGCACCTCCTCCCAAAAAAATGGCAACCTTTCAATTATAAAATTATACACTTGATTATGATCACAAAGTGATGCTCCAAAGGCATTGATGAGTCGGTCGGTTTTAATGGCGCCTACCTACACCTGATCCAAACTTTATTATATTTCTTATGCGGAGGATATCGAGCGCCACCACAGGCGGGGACCCAATGTGCGGACACCCGGAGCAAATGACTCTCCCAAAAAAATCTGCCGACATATAAAATACAAAATTGCCACTCAGATATCACCCCAATGGCAGAAAAACGTGTTTGCTGCATCGTTATTTTTCAAAAATTTCTGAGGGAGGACCCCAATTATTACCTCTTTCTGGACCGGCGCCTGACCCACCACATGACATTAAAGGATACGTTTTGTTCGTCCTTATTCACATTTGACAGGACCTTGTTGGTCTTTTGGGGCGCCGCCACCAAATGACATGATTAGAGATTCTCGTTCTGGTCGCCCTATCCACGTCGCCTTATGGTGTTTCGGACTAATTCTAGTTTAGAGGATAAGGAGATTCTCATTTTGGTCTGCTTAACATCAAAATGAGAAATAGCGCTTCCGAAATTGACACACGGGAACGACGTTAATTGCAGCTCCAGGTGGGTTGAAAACGCGTTTGTGACAGCCTAATTTTCAAAATTTACGGGGGAAGGGCTTCCAGCCCCCAACCCCACGTTCACACACGCACTGCTTCGCACTCAGTAACTCGGGCATTATATATTACAACTATTTTAAAATCTTACATACGGCCCTGTCCCAGACCGCCCTTGTGGGGCTTCGCGCTTTATAAAAATCTAGCAAAAAAGGTAAATACCTACGGATCTCGATAAAAAAAAATAACATTCGGATTATAACTCCAGATAAATTGAATAGTATAATATGTATAGGAAGCCTAGTGTCGAGTGTAGTAAGTGCGGTCCGTCCGTCCGTCGGTCCGGCGTCCACAATTGCTTGTGGACGCTCCAGAGGCTAAAGTCAATATCCAATTGACTTTAAACTTATACACAGTGTTTAAGGTCATTAGACGAAGAAGCCTATTGATTTTCAGCGATTTCCGATAATTGCTGTCAGAGTTATGGCCCTTGATCACTTCAAAAATTCTTGTGTATGCTCTAGAGGCTAAAGTTAATAACCGATTGACATTGAATTTATACACAGTTTTTTAGGACATAAGATGAAGAAGCCTATTGATTTTTAGCAATTTCCGATAATTACTGTCAGAGTTATGGCCCTTGATCACTTAAAAAAATCTTGTGGACATTCTAGAGGCCAAAGTTAATAACCGATTGACTTTAAACTTATACACAGTGTTTAAGGTCACGAGACGAAGAATCCTATTGATTTTCAGCGATTTCAAATAATTACTGTCAGAGTTATGGCCCTTGATCACTTCAAAAATTCTTGTGTATGCTCTAGAGGCTAAAGTTAATAACCCATTGACATTGAATTTATACACAGTGTTTAAGGTCTTAAGATGAAGAAGCCTATTGATTTTTGGTAATTTCAGACAATTACTGTCAGAGTTATGGGCCTTGATCACTTCAAAAATTCTAAAGGCCAAAGTTAATATCCGATTGACGTTAAATTTATATACAGTTAAAGGTCATGAGACGAAAAAGCCTATTCATTTTCAGTGATTTCCGATAATTACTGTCAGAGTTATGGCCCTTGATCACGTCAACAAATCTTGTGGATGCTCTAGAGGCCAAAGTTAATATCCGATTGACTTTAAATTTATACACAGTGTTAAAGGTCATAAAGCGAAGAAGCCTATTGATTTTTAGCAATTTCCGATAATTACTGTCAGAGTTATGGCCCTTGATCAATTCAAAAAATCTTGTGGACGCTCTAGAGGCTAAAGTTAATAACCGATTGACTTTAATTTTATACACAGTGTTTAAGGTTATGAGACGAAGAAGCCTGTTGATTTTCAGCGATTTCCTAAAATTACTTTTATGGCCCTTGATCACTTCAAAAAAATTTGTGGACACTATTAGAAGCTAAAGTTTACATCCGATTCAATTTGGATTGAAACACAGAGTCTAAGGTCTTGCTTATACAATTATATAGATTTTTAATGAATTTTGATAACTTGAACAGCTAAATCCATGATTTTAAATGTTTCATATACTAAACGTTAGCATGAAGGAGAACTTTATCAAAGCCAAACAAATTGTAATGATTTTCTGATAATTACTTAATGAGTTGTTACTCTTAATCAAATTTTAGTGTATTATAAATGTTTCATTACCGAAAAAAATTAAAATATGTGTCAACTCTTGTTGACTGCCCGGGCGATTTAGCTGCTGTGGGCGTATGTTTCGTTACCTGGCAACCTATCTTTTAGCTTGTGGTCCCTCTGGGGGTCACAAGTATTATTCGATTTAAAACCCGTCTAATTATATCACTGTTACACGGTAATGAAAGTTGAGTTCGAATTTCGTGAAAATCAGACAAAAATTGCCGTACAAAATGACCGCCGTTTGTACGCAAATAGTGTAAAAATATGGTATATCACGGTTGTTGACCCTGTAGATGACACAGTTTGAATTCGGTTTTAATTAAACTTGAAATACATGTTTATAAACTAAAGATCTTGGTTCATTTCGATATTTACACATCTCAGATAGTAACTTCCTGATTTATGGCCCCTGATTGTCAAAAAAATTGCCTTAGGTGCCTTTGGAGGTCACAATTATTAACGGATTTAAAAAAAGATTGAGTTCGAATTTCGTAAAAAATCGGACCAACACTACCGTACAAAATGGTCGCCGTTTGTACGCGAATAGTGTAAAAATATGGTATATCAAGGTTGTGGACCCTGTAGATGTCACAATGTTAATTTGATTTTGATGAAACTTCTAATGCATGTTTATAACCTAACGATCTTGGTTCCTGTTGATATTTGCGCCCATCGGAACGTAACTACCTGAATTATGGCCCCGTAAGGAAGGTTGAGTATGAAATTCGGGAAAATCGGACCAAAATTGCTGGACAAAATGGCCGCGGCTTGAACGCGAATAGTATAAAAAAAAATATGGTATATCAAGGTTGTGGACCTTGTAGAGGTCACAATTTTAATCCGATTTTGATGTAACTTAAAATGCATGTTTATAACCCAAAGGTCTTGGTTCCTTTCGATATATATTGATTTGTAACTTCATGAATTATGACCCTTATTTGTAGGAAAAATCACTCTCGTTTTAACTTGTTCTCTATCCAACTCTTATATGTGGGCGTATCCTGTCTGGCAGCCGCTGGTGTCAAAACATTTTTCCTTAAAAATATCGAAAACCCTACCCTTAATTAATATAAATGATTTTCCCAGATATAACCAAGACCCATATTAAACAATTCATTTTTTTATATTTAGAATCCATGTACAATTGTTATTTATTAGTTCATTTAAAAATGATTTTAACAATAACTTAATAACGACCAAGTTCATAATACACCATACAATTATTTGTGGATTGGCGAACACTTATGAATTTTTTTGCAAAATGAACTTTGAATTCTTTCTACGTCTGACGCTTTATAAAAGCCCTAAATTTCAGATCCGTAGCTTAAAACACTGTTCACGTATGTGTCAAATACAGAGACTTTAGTTTCAATGTTAAAGTAGTTCTCGTTACATGGTTTTACAAATAACGTATAAAGCTTTACGGCCATGATCTGCCCTATGATTTTGTGTTTTTAGACATTTACCATTGTAGTGTAATAACAGGCCTAAATAATTAAATCCATCGACAGTATCAATATTCAGATCATTGTGTTGCCATGTATTTTTTCCTGTTATTTTACCTCCATTCCTAAAAACGACAATTTTAGTTTTATATACATTTACAGACAAATTCCACCTTGGTATTTAACCCGACATTTAACTTTGTAATACAGTGAACGAATTAGTTTTAGAATTTTTCCATTAATTCCTTCTAGGATTAATTTGTACCAAAGACTAGAGCGATGAACAAAATCAAATGCTTTTGAGTAATCAACGAAACAACAATAAAGACGTTTCTTTTATGTTTTAATGTACAATTGATTAATGTTTGTAAAACAAATATGACGTCTATTCTATAGTGGATAGACCTTTTCGAAAACCAAATTGTGAATTTGTTATGACGTTATTAAGTTTATCAAATGTTAATATCCTTGTATTTCGAATTGATGTAAACATTTTACCGAGGCAACTTAATAAGGTGATATCTCTAGAATTGTCGGGCATATTGATTTCACTTTTCTTGTGTACTGGCACAATGTTACCTATACACCATGGTGTTGGAAAACATCCATAGCTTAATACATTATTGAATAATAATAATAGACAAGGTAATAATTCATTTGTACAATGTATAAATAATTCATTTAAAATGTTATCATTGCCACATGCTTTACCAGCTTTTAAATGTTTAATGGCTTCGAGTATTTCACAACCTGTTATAGGCCTATCAATATCGGTAATCAGAAAATCTTTGATCTTAAATAATTAACATGAATATATAAGTAATCGTCGACAATTCGGTTATTATTTATGGAAATGTTCTTTGAAAGATTTTAAAGTGTTCTTGTAACTTGTTAATTCCAATGGAAGTGTTTAATTGTTGGGTTTTTTTTCGTCTTAAATATTTTATGGAAGGTGTCTGGATTGTACTTACATACGAAATTCAACATATTACCTTGTATTGACAGTATTGTAGCACATTGTATTATTAATAACACCATCAAGTATTATTGTAATATTGTCAGTATTTGTATTGTATTACTGTATTACATCATCTGCTAGTATTGTTATATTGTCAGTGTTTGTATTGTATTACTGTATTTCATCATCAGCTAGTATTGTCATATTGTCAATATGTGATAGGTTTGTGTATATTTCACCTATATTACTCATCTACTAAATTACACCGGTGATTTTTCCGGCGTGATTTCCCCTTGTCAGTGATGCAGAAGGAGGGCCTGACAAGAACAGCTGCCTAGTCGTTCGGATGGGACGAAAAACCGAGGTCCCGTGTACACATTGGAGTGCACGTAAAAGACACCTTGGCAGTTGTAATTCGATATAAGAGTAGGCCGTAGCGCCGCTGCCCGGGCAAAAACAATTCCCCCATAGTACACTGTATGGCGTATGTCCATCTTCAATTAGGCCAGGTTAGGTGCTTAAGCGTAGGACGTTAAACCCCATTTCATTCATACACCGGTGATAAATTAACATTTCTGACTTCAGAAACATTTTGTTCTCAATTAATTATCTCCCTTGGATTGTGTATCAGGTGGCATCTAATAGTTATTAGTACACTTCCCTCGGTGTATCGGTGAATATCAGGACAGTTTTGGTCGAGGGGCCCAGCCGGGGCGGAACGAGGCGGCCCCGACCAAAACTGTCCTGATATTCACCGATACACTGAGTAACTTACATTACATTTATATCGAGTATTGTTAAGCAAAATGTGAAAAATAGTATTTATTACCGTGACGTTTCAACCGAAAAGTGACAAATACTTTCTGCTTTTTCATTTATCCCTTTTGTGCCTCACGTTTCATTTCATGGTAGAATGATTTGGCAGTGGAGAGACTAATGAGTAGTATTTACACGTGCCTCACGTTTCATTTCATGGTAGAATGATTTGGCAGTGGAGAGACTAATGAGTAGTATTTACACGTGCGTCTTGCTATTATGATACTCTGAGCGTTAGACAGTCACGTGTTTGTTTAGACCACACCTCAAAACAACTTGTCCATGGCGGTGATATTAAGTGTAGTGTAAAGGAAATGCGTAACGTGGGTCATTCCTGGTGAAAGTATGCAAATGAATGTAATGGGGTTTAACGTCCTACTGTTATGCACTTAACCCGAGCTAATTGAAGACGGGCATACGCCATACAGTGTGCTATGAGGGAAATTTGACCCGGGCAGCGGTGCTACGGCCTACTCTTATATCGAATTCCAACTGCCAAGGGATCTTTTACGTGCACTCCAATGTGTACACGGGACCTCGGTTTTTTGTCCCATCCGAACGACTAGGCAGCTGTCCTTGTCAGGCCCTCCTTCTGCATCACTGACAAGGGGAAATCACGTCGGAAAATCGAGAGATGACTTTGTCGGCCAATGCAGGGATCGAACACCCGACCTCCAGGCTAGTGAACCAGCGCCTTATCCACACCGTATGCATCGGCGGATTGCTTCGTACGTTGAAATTTATTTGTAATAAAATTTATGACTTTCTAGGCGGTTTTTTGTTCACCCTGCTTTTTTCCAATGCTTGTGAAATGGCCTGCATGAGAACCGCGCCTTCTATCATCCCAATTTATTAAAGTAATTATTTAATATTCTAATTTATATGTTTTGCATATTAATATAAATTAAACCAAATTATGGAATTGATGCCAATTGATATGCATAATAATTGTTTTTTTGTAATTATATGTTGTTATGTTAATTTAATGTCATTGTAAATATTTTTGCACTGCCATGTAGCTCCTCTCGGTTTGTTTTGTAACCATGATTTTGACTAGTTGTTTCATGTACATTATATAGAGCCGTCGTTATCATTGCGATCTGGGTCGGACTAAACGTCCGCTACTTATCGCTTGATAGGTATCTAATTAGTATAAAAGTATCAGAAATGAACAGTACTCTTTCTGTATATTTCTTATACACCGTAGGAAAGACGTATACTTGTATGCATGTATTGAAAATAAACAGGACAGTTTTATCACAGGTTGCCAGTGACAACGAGTAAATAAAAAAGCCCGATATATATTTGTACAATGAGTGTGTTAAAGATACACTTAACAATATTTGCATGGTGGATCTGAAATTAAGTGTGACGTTGTCAAATATCCGCATTGTACGACATGTAAAATATTAATGAAAATAGGTACAATACTTTGTAGATTTTTAGGTCTTAGAGATGATAGAAACGGCGTGTTTTATATTTTTATATCAATTTATATATTTGTAGTAAATGTTATATTATGTATATTTCTATATCTAGTCTATAAATGATTAAATAAAATGTTATATATTTGTAGTAATCGTTATGTTATATGTATTTATGTGTATTAAGTGAATTGGGCGTGTCAGACCAATCGTGACCTTTGACCTACTCAGAAGTGGGTTAGTCCCAGGGTCCCAAAGTACAGTTTAATACTCATTTTGTGCCTTGACTGAAGGTATGTACTGGGATATGCATTGAAGGTGGGTTGGGCGTGGTCGACTAATGATGAACTTTGACCTCCTCAGAAGTGGGTTAGTCCCCCAAACAGAATAATCAGTAGTAGTGATGTTATAACGAGGGATTTCAAGGAACAGCTCGATACTCATTTTGTACGGAATGTATGTACTGGAATATGCATTTAATGGGCGGAGCCGACCAATGGTGATCTTTGACCTACCCAAGTCGGTTAATTTTCAAGATGAACAAGACAGAAGGATTCATATTGCCCTTGGTGGTTCAAATGAACAGTTTGATACCCATTGTGTGCATGTACTAATAATTGCATTTAAGGTAGATTGACCTTTGACCTGCTCAGAAGTAGGTTAATCCCGAAAATTGACTACCCAGAAGAATTTATATTGTCATTGGGCATCCTAAGTAACAACATTTTGAGACATTGTTTCATTGATATACTCGTGATGTGTTATATCGTGGGTTGTTTTTTTGCGAGGGGGGGGGCACATATCTTCTTATTCCTACCCGGAAACATTTTGTTCTCGATATACTAATTAAAGCCGGGACACGTCATGGTATTAACCATTTGACCACCCATAACACCCCCGTTTTAATTAGCATCTCGAGTATAACATGTTTCCGGGTTAAAATTAATAGACCCCCACCCTCCCTAGAAATAAAAGCAACATTTAGTTAACAGTGGTTGAATCGAAAGCGGAAGACCCGGAGAAAACCCACGAGGTTACATGTATAGGCGACAGTACTTCTCGCCATTGTTAAAGACCCCTGCGTGCTAGCAAATTACTGAAATAAAATTGAACCATATGTTAGTACCGAGAGTGGAAGTATCTCACTCAAATTAAATATTTGCTAACTCCTGGGCTAATAATGCATCTTTGGGTTATTGATGCTAATTTTACAAGCACATAAATATTGTTGCTACTGGCCGGGGTGTCAGTAGTAATAGTTGTTGATGTGTAAGATTAAGCCACTCTCATTTATGGTATCAAGTGTATCAAGTGTGTTTGATCGTGATATCCGTAATCTTATTGTGTTCACAAGAAAACTCCGGCCTGGAACGAAGAACATGACTTTTACCAATGTTCACCAGAGAAGACTAGTCAATGGGATGTCAATGAAGAGTGCACTGGAATGTAAATCAGGGAAGACTCTCCAGTGGAATTCAGTGAAGAGTAAGTTCGGCTACGTGCATACATGTTCATTCAGATAGGCACATATTAATTTCAATGTTTACATCTCAATAAAGTCATCAAAGCTTCGGGATCTCATAAAATATTCTATTCTTATTACAATTCAGCGTTTTAACTGCAAAACATCTTAGACCATAGGGAGAATTTGGGGGGGGGGGGGGTATCCGAACGGTAGGTAAACAAACGGGAGTTGACTTTTCTAGAAGCATTTTTCCTCAGGAATCCGAAAAAGTTGGATAATCCGTCAGGTGAGGGAGCGTTCGGGAGTTATCGATGACAAAAGGTCACCAGAGGGTAAAGGAGAAAGGGGGTATTATCCGAAAGGTGGGCAAACAACGGGAGTAGATTTTTCTAGAAGCATTTTTCCGAAAATGTTCGGTGATCAGTCAGTCACACGGGAATTAATACTGTCAGTGATACATCTATGACTCTATACACACATGAATTAATACTATAAGTGATACCTCTATTATTATATGAACGATATATTCTTCACATGAATTAATACTCTAATTAAGTTATACATCTATTAATCTAAGATCTATATATACACACAGGAGCGAAACATCTGTCTCTGTCCAACCGACTGTATGTATAACACCAGTGCTTGTCTCCATAGTCTCCATATGCACCAATACCTCGGTCAATTTATTCCTCCCACTGCTAACGATTCATACGCGACGATTTGAAACTATCACCACCACTGGACGAGGTTCCCATCATTTCATGATTTTGTGAGTATACGTATAGTACCACTGTTCAGTACCGGATCTAAGTTGTTATGCCCCCCCCCCACAAGGATAATCCGGCCCTGCCACTGATATCTCCTACATTCAATATTACATATGTCAATCAATATTATTTGTGCACTTGAAAAGAGCCAGATGTTATAAATCTCATCATGTACCATCTCAGATCTATGTAGACAGTGGAAGTCGGATCAAACCATATATCCATTGTTACAGTATTGGGTCTTGATATCGGGCTCATATGACAAGACTAGTTTAACATCTGATGATACTTTTATTCTT
Organism: Patella pellucida; assembly: GCA_917208275.1. Classification (NCBI taxonomy): domain Eukaryota; kingdom Metazoa; phylum Mollusca; class Gastropoda; family Patellidae; genus Patella; species Patella pellucida. The sequence goes on from OU795042.1 coordinate 6,942,684, forward strand.
TGCTTTTTACATATCACGTACAGACATCGTAAAGACACCTAGAACTGATTTGTATTGGGGGGGGGCATGTCCAAGCTTGGCTAGGCACGAGTGTACCAACTCCCAGAAACTCTCCGTCGTTCCGTCTCGTCTCGTGCCAAGGCGCCCATTGACCCCGCTCTGTCGTCCTTGCCTAACTGATCATGTATCTCCATTCTGGGGTTTTCAACCCTTCAAACGATAAAATATTAGTTACAATTACGGTTCTTTGATAATCATCGTTTCCCATAAAAGTTATATGTTTATTTGAAAGTGACCTACACAAAAACGACCCAAGTTCGAAATGTCACCTACCCAAGTCCGAAACGTCTAGGCCATATTTTGAAATATTGTAAGTCCGAAATGACGCGGTACAGAAATGACATGTAATCGTATGTTGTTGTTGTTCTTACTGTTTAACGTCCGCTTCCACCGAATTTTAATGATCTTAGAGCATGCGCAGGGATCTCTGTTGAGGGAGGAAACAGGAGTATCCGGTTGAAAGCCACGCGGTTGAGAAGGCTCTCATTCCTCCATGCCACATACGCTAACAACAGGGATCGAAACCACAGCCGTAAGAAGGAGGTGAAGAGCGGCAGTCTACACCACTCGGTATTTATATAACAGGGTCGTATTTTGGGACTCTGTCAATTGATGTTGGTTATGTTGGTTGTGTGTGTGAAATAGCTTCATTTTACGTCCGCTTCCACCGAAGTCCGTTGGTTGTTAGGCAAGGCCAGTGTTTTTATTATTGGTTAGTTTTGAATAAGTGAGTTTATAGTTTTGGTTTTCAGCTAATATAAATTAGTTTAAATGTTTCTGGTGGTGTCTTTCGTGCGTGTTTGATATTGTTCTGATTTTACCCTGTATGATACAGCTGTCCGTCAGGATGACCGGGACTACTTCCACCTTACTACCAGCGGGAATTATCCATATATATTGCTGTTATGCCGTGGCTACGGCTCAGATTATGTTAAGACTTCAAATAGGTAACTTGTTAGTACGCGGACAGCCTTAGACAAAGTTAGACTTAGACGCCAAGCTGGGAGCTTGGAGAATATATATACAATACCCTCGATCACCATAATATGATTATATAATTACGTAATTCGAATACTCTAAGGTAAAATTATATTGTATAGCCAATCGAATTATTGGTTACGGATATTTATAATGGCGACTATTATATTTTCAGGGCCTTCACTTGCCAAGCATAAATATATATTGTGTGTTACAGTTATGTGTAATGCCAACAGAAATGGTGTTTAATGGTTATGGTCATGGTTTAGATATATATGTAGAGTAACCAACATTGACTACGCGTTTTATTTTTATTGTTTTAACTGTATCATGTGTTATTTGTGGAATATATAAACTTATTTAAAACCTATCTGGTGTTATCAATCAAGAAATCTATTTCCCCCGAACTAAGCAGGTTTAATCTACCAACATTACCACACCATTGCAGGTGATGGGAAGGGTATCCTTAATATATATAGTGACAGATGTTATAGACCCTTCGTGCCATTTTGACACGTGAAAGTGGAACTGATTTTAATATCAACATGTCCGCTATCGACACCCCTGGTGGTCCTGATGGCATTCAATAGTACTTATATAACATCAACTTGTGGCTCGTCTACATTGTCTGATAAGCAAACTGTACTGAATATTAAACCCGATACGATGCAGTAGCCAGATGTCTAACTACATCATTTGTCTTAAAGGTTTTATAAAGCCAGAATACAAACGAATCAGCATAAGAGGCTAGAAGGAAGGGGGGGGGGCTTCGTACGAATAGAGAAACAGATCAGCAAGCAAAGGTGCACAGTTATTGCCCATGGTGATGCCAACCACTTGCTGATATATTGCATGTATATTCTTCGTTTAAGTAAACGACTGATCGACTTAGTCCAACCAGAGAGAGTATCCGAGATAATATCTTCCCTCTTGGCCCATGATCTAGCATAATCCTCTACGGTATCCATCGTAAGTTTAAAATTTTGATCCCATGAAAATGGTTGCGGTTCCCGGTATTTGGGTCCTTTGGACAAAATTTCACGTAGCTTATTATTCTGGACTATGTTCAAATCACCAGTGACCACATGTCCAGCTGGCGGGTAAAGAAGGACGACGTAGAGCAAGAACATGGTAGAGGGTTATTATGTAAGTCTTTTGCATTGATGTCAGATAATGCGTTTCTGTAATTAAATATTTTGGATGCAATGGGTTTAGTATAAGTACAAGAAATCCTAGGAACAGTAACAGTTTTGAAGTAAGGAGGGATATGTGCTGTGACTTGCTTATGGTGTAGTATTTGGCTTAATCCGATGGCATCAATGCCTTTATTAGCAAATTTCAATTTTATAAATGAACTGTTGGTGGTGTGCGACGCATCAGACTCAGTTGCACTGTCCAGACGACGGTGGACAATGTTAAGAACAATTGATACAACTCTGTATTCAGTGGATGCAGGGTCAGTACAATTTGAATCCACACATTCAGCTTTAAGTGTTCGTAGTTCGTACTAAAAACGAAGTTCGAAGTCGTGTTCGTAGTTCGTACTTTGTAGTTCGTACTGGTTGCGGAACCACACTAATATGAAACAGCTCGTTTTTCGAGTAGAAAGATAGGTTGTTACAATCTTTTCCCCAAGACTTTGAAATTTTATAATCCAATTACTGTTTACGCCATGGTAAATAATAAACGGATTTCTTCGATTAAGAACAAACTAGTTAACTTTGGTTATCATAATCTTACCCGTGTGTTTGAAATCAACTCCCGTTAAATAAAATTCATTGCATAACTAATTATCACAACCATGAAAACACGTACTGTCTTTAAAAATTGAAATCCAACAAACTTTTGGCTAAGAAAAATATCAATATGGAAGCAAAGTTATGTCACACACGGGAGAAACCATTTCGTAAATAGTGGCGATAGCATAAGAAATCAGAATCTCACGAGTGAAACAACCACCAACCAGGGCTTTTACATGTTCCTGAAGCAACGGCCGGGAGTTTTACAACATCTAACCGTTGCTCCAACACTGGGAAATTCTTGAACTTTTACACTTGTTGCGTATACACGCGACTAATCAGCATTGTCCAATAAGGAATTCGCTGATCACGTGCTCTGTATCGGCTAATCCGTGCCTTCGATAAATAAAATAAATTCAAAGTAGTCTATTTTTAGTAATCCATTTAACAAAGAAATCTGATTTGGATCACGGTTTGGGCCTATACCAAATCAAATTTAGTGCCGTAAAATGCAGAGTGTTGAGTGGAGGGCTTGATAAGCTGTATGTAGTTAAGGCGAGATCAAGCCTTCTATTGAAGATGGGGCATATATGGGTGACATGAAGATAACATTAAAGTCAGTCCCAGAAGGCAGGTGGATGTTGGAAGACCCCGGAGAGTTGATAAGCTGGGCTCGCATTTAATTCAAACCTACAAAGTCAAGCAGTCTCGCTCCGAAGAAGGGGAACGGTGATAGACGGGTTCAGATTCAAAAAAGGAGAAGAAATTATCCCTACAGTCAGTGATAACCCAGTGAAAAGCCTAGGAAAGTGGTTCAAAGGTTCCTTAAATGACAGAGAGAGTGTTGAAGTGATGAAACAGCAAGCTAAAAAACTAGATTGAGTTGACAGACAAGAGTTGACTGTCTGGCGAGTTTAAGGTCTGGTCGCAGCAAGAGCTGTTGAGGAAGTAGAGAGTAGACTCAGACACAGAGACATTGTAAGAGTGGTAACAACGGGTAGACTAGGTTTGGGAAACCTGCAGAGACAGCTGGGACAAAGGACAAGAGAAGAAAGGTTCAAAGAGAAGTACGTCAAACAAAAGAGGAAGGCAGGCACGCACGTGCTGTTGGTATGAAGCCACAGGGAGACTGGGCAAGATGGGACTCAGCTGCTAGCACAACTATGCGACCCGACATTGTATCGTGGTCCAGAAGCACCAAGCAAGATGTTCTGGTAGAAGCCTATGCAGGGAAATAGCGCAGTGCCAACAGAATGGGATGGGTGGAAGGCCTCAATTTTTCCTCTAGAGATAGGGTGCCGAGGATTTGTGTCTCAATCATTTTGGAGAGCACCCAGGAACGTAGGCATCACGGAGCCGACACGCAGTACCTTAATTACCAAAGTAAGCAAACAAGCCGAAGTAGCCTCGAAATGTTTGTGGAGGAAGAGAGACAAGCAGTAGAAGTGCTAACTGGTTCTGGGTTGAGTCTGATCAGCTCAGTTGGCGTACCTCTCGAGCGCGTTGTGGAAAGCGCCGAAACGCTCGAAGACGGAGGACCTCCGCCTCATGACGGAACCCGTTCCGCAGTGGAAACACTGTATTCAAGATATTACAGGGTATTATTTATTAGCACATTGCAGAGTTAGTAGTATTGTATTACTACGCCGAACCATCGTCTGCGGTATGTATACTTGGTAGCGTTCGGTATCACTGAGATTTCACGCTTGGTGGTAATTTGAGGTTCACCATTCATAATATTTGATTCAAATACTATAACCAGTTAGATCTACAAAATAATTTCACATAGCTGTGTTGTGACAGCGCCTACTACACACGCCTCCACACTTGGTGTGGAGAGAGCACGTGATCACAGCAACAATAACCTAGCAATTTAATTGTTGGAGTTTTACACCTGAATACTAACAAAACAACCCAAAGTGAAATGACCTTTAGCTGACTTGATAAAAGTCGGTTCACATTGGTTAACATTCTATTGAACTTAAATTCACACCTACGTCTCAAGTTAATCCACACTTTAAAAGGATATACATATATTTATTAAATTATTATCACCACTTTGGTTAAATATGGCAAGTAATATGCAATCTGCTACTGTTAATGAATTACAAAACCTGCGACACATAGGAGGAGTAAAGTCAGAGCGGATTGTCATGTTAAGACAAGAAGTAGGTGTCTTGGCCATAACTCATCTTGCTAAGACTGTTAGTTTGCCATCTGAGCCATAGTGTGATTGGATTGAGGAGGGGGTAATAACTTTTGTTCCTCCAGAAAAGGGCGTTTTAGATTCTGAGCAGATAGACACTAGTTTAACACAGTTGGGGCAATTTGTTAGAACAAATTTCGAGCAGATTCTGACTTCCATTAATGAACAGGCTACTACTTTAGGAAGCGAATTTGTGTTATACAAACCTGGCCCATCTACAATACCCAAATACCCTTCTTCCCTTGATCAGCAGTATGAATTCCCTAAATCACCACAGACAGGTTGCTAATTCATCAGGTTTGACCGGGTCTACATCTAAGGCTATCAAGGAGGAATGAATGAATGAATGAAATGGGGTTTAACGTCCTACTGTTATGCACTTAACAAGAGCTAATTGAAGACGGGCATACGCCATACAATGTGCTATGAGGGGAATTTTGCCCGGACAGCGGCGCTACGGCCTATTCTTTTATCGAATTCCATCTGCCAAGGGATCTTTTACGTGCACTCAAATGTGTACACGGGACCTCGGTTTTTCGTCCCATCTGAACGATTAGGCAGCTGTCCCTGTCAGGCCCTCCTTCTGCATCACTGACAAGGGGAAATCACGTCGGAAAATCGAGATGAACTTTCTCGGCCAATGCAGGGATCGAACACCCGACCTCCAGACTAGCGAACCAGCGCCTTATCCACTTAGCCACCGTGATCCCCCTATCAAGGAGGACACGGGATTTAAATTAATAGCGGACATCACAAATGTCATGCCAGAAGGAGTTGTTTATGGTTTTAAGACAGAACTGGTAGACGAAAGTTGTCCTGCGAACCGTCAAATCCTACCCCTAACAAGGAACGGACCCTCTTCCCATTGCTACAATCTGGGCGTGGAAATTATAGCCCTTCCAATTTTCCAGACTCGTTTGATGGTAGATCGCGTTTGTTTTCAGAATCTGATTCTGACAGCTGCGAGGAAGATCATCATCATCGTGGTCATAGTCCAAATATACCCAAGATGGTCTTATTTTCAGGGGATGACAAGTCCATTAGAAAAGGTAGGACATGGGTGTGATTTGTCCGAACACAAACACCTCCAAAACAAGTCGGATTGCCTTAGGGGGAGTGCTCTTGTGTACGTGAACCGACTAGGCATCCGTAAATACAGCAGACTGACCAAGGAACTACGTAAGAGACTTAGCACCCGGGATACTGCAATCTGCTCGTCAATCAGGCAGTGAGACTATGATAGAATTCGCTCAGCGGCTTCAATTCTTGTCCCTAGACGGATATGGTAATACACACAGAGACACCGTGGTTGCAAGTATCCATTGACACTGAAGAATTTGAAGTTCCTGCAGTGGCTGACACATTGGTAATAACTCCCGGTCCCCATCACCATCGAGGTATCAATAAAATCAGCGAGACTATTGGAAATATCTTAATCCGAACTTTCAACCCATTCCCAGGGATTTCAGCCCTCATCCCTTAAACACCATCGGGTTATCTCCGCAAAGTTATCGTCCATATAATCAAAATTGTGATAGATTCTCAGTTGACCGATCGCCTTTAGATCCCGATTGTCCCGTTCGACCAACTATAGATGAGACTCCCTCGATATTCGTTAGGGAGACTAAGGGAATCAGTCTGATAATTCCAATTTCGTTGTTTGGGGAGCAGATGGACGCTGTGGTGCATACTGCTGCCATGATCACCATAGTGGACACTTCTGTTTTAAGCAGTGAAAAGCTGTTAAACTGAAAGGTATAGGTTCGGGTTATGTTTAGGTCACATGATTAAAGATGTCAATTTCCATGTTGGCGCACATATTTTATAAATGGGTGTCTGCGTGGCCGCAATTACTGATCCGATCATCATAGGGATAGATTTTCTGGAAAAACACAAATGCATTGTTAATTTGAGGAATTGTTCGGTTACCATAAGAGACCTGGAGCCGGTTGCTCAAAGCTCAGTTATCTTTTAACGATCCGTTAACTTTAACGGAGGGAAGATTGTTGCTGGAAATAAAGGCCCTGAACATTCTGTGTTGCAAATTTTTCCTACAGATTTATGCTAATATTTCTAAAGGACAAAATAAAGTATACTTTAGTGTTTTCTGTAGTAAATTTAAACGGAAAGAGATTGATGAGGTGATAACAGCGAGGGTTTAGAACATAATTGTTATAAGTCAAAAATTACAACAACAAAATTTATTCTATTAAAATGAAGAGCTTGTAATTCTCTTTCTATTGGTATATAAATCAATACCGTCGCTCATTTCAAAATGTGTAAAAATATCAATAAAATATATTAATTAATGAAATTTTGGTAGTGAATCAAAAGTTTAAATTGCAATTTTCTCAAAATCAGGCATTTTGACTTATCACAAGTGTGCTTTAAACCCTCGACAGGTGATTTTACTGCCGATGATATTAAATTGGTACGAACAACCAATGTCCAAGGGGAGTCCTGGGAACAGGTTCGCATGAGGGTTCATGCTCATTTGCTTGATCTATTTGGAAGTTCTGTCGCCAGTATGCCTGAGAAGTATGATTGTCAGCTTGGACATCTCTTGATTGAATATGGTGACGTGTTTGTGAAACCTGTATTTGATCTGGGTTGTCTATCTGGAGTGAAACATCGTATATTAATGAAATAATCACTAATGTATGCATTGACTAAATATATTTATAGTAAAACAACGTATGAGACGGACCCAAATTAGAATTGCAAAGGTAGAGGAAGAACATCTAGATAAACGTCTTAAAGCAGATGTCATAGTCCCTTCCATATCTGACTAATAAATGTGCTTTTAGTAATTAACGGTCAAGACGTGTAGTGTATTTATTTGTGACGATTCTCAATAACAAGTCAAGCTGTTTTTCTTGGGTGTTTGCATTTAGACTCAAACCCTTGTACACAGTCATCTGGCTGTTACATTGATGATGTAAACTTACCGGGAAAAGATGAGCTTCCAATATCCGATATTTAAGATAAACTATTTTTTTTAACATTGGTACGCGTCTTAGCATCAATTGCAATAAGGCACTGGGAGAACGAGGCTAAAATATCCCCCAAGTCATTGCGGTTATTCATATCCTGGACGCGGATTCTACAGAGTTGGTCGTCGGGGAGACATTCCTCCCGGGTTTAATTACTTTGAATTGGACATGACCCTGACCCTAACCCTTACCCTAGCACGCGGTGTCTGTTAGGGTGGCTAAAAATAAACCACCATCAAGTTTATGAACGCGAGATTCCGTCAATTCGCCATGCGCGGTGTTGTAACTATTGTGCAATTTTGATTCTACAAAGTTTTGTAGTAAAATGGCCGACGAACCAACGAAGGTACGACAAAGAAGATCAATGAGCACCCCGGCGAAAAATAAGAAAAAGGGAATATGACACATACGGGTCTACAAGTGAAATAACAGTGTGGGATTCCTAGTATTACGATGATTGCCAAACCATGGTCCGTGGCCAAACATGACACCATTATCTTAACTAAGGAGCATGCGCAAGATACACCCTTAGTAGAACGGAGTAACCAGACGCTATAATCGCCCATTGATTGGAATACCTCGCTTATTTCTCCGAACATAACTTTTTTGAAATTAGAGTAAAAACGGGAACAATTGAATGAAAATCAGGTATACACATTCATATTACATTATTATATGCGTTGCTACCCATTTGTGTCCATTCCTAGGTCCAAAATATTAGCGACTTGGCCTCTTTAAAGCGAGAATTTCATATTTTCGAAGAAAGTCAAAACATTTTTATTTCTATGTCCAGGGCCGGATGTCTCATGATGTTTTTATTTACTTTATTTTAGTGAAATTATTTTAGATGACATAAAACATTAAAATCTGTTGTCTGAACTACTATACTATGATTACGTTAATTTCCCGGGACTGGTTGGGCCCCAGCAATGGGGTGTTCTCATCCAGCTCAAAATATTGATTAAGATTAAGGGGATTAAGGGTTTAGGGCTTGGGGATTATGGTCTGTAGCTGAAATGTGTTTTTTTTTATTAGATATGGATTAACCGTTTAGTAAGTGCCATGTGAACTGTGTTTAATGAGTGATTTATTTACAAAGTAATGAATCAATTTGGTTCAATTAAAACCTATTTAAGGGAGTGACATAGTAGTAAGGGCGCCTATACAGCCACGCTCGTGCGTGCATGCGCAGACGCATGCACGTGCATGCACGTCACCTTGCACGTGTTTGACCTTGATGACCCCTTGCACGTGTGTGACCCCTTGCACGTGTTTGATCCCTTGCACGTGACCTTGCACGTGTATGACCCCTTGCACATGCAGAGAGGGCGCGCGGAAGAAGAGAGAGAGAGAAGAGAGAGAGAGAGAAGAAGAAGAAGAAGAGGGAAGAAGGGGAAACAACTCTTTTCCATTGATTAAGTTGGCCCTGAAAAGGGCCGTTTGGTCAGACTAGAATGCGAGGGTTAGCAGGAGCATCTTGGATCCTCTGCCGAGTACCGTGGTACAGGTCGCTTCTCGCACTTGACAGCATGCTTCGACCGCCTATGGTAGGTGTTCGACACATCTACCCCACACAAGAAGCAGACTAGGTAATCTGCTTCTGGCCGGTTCCCCTTAGACAAAGGGTGATATCCCCCACAAGTCGTACAAAATCTCTTATCGATAGAATCCATTTTGTTTTTGACTTCTTTTGGCTTCGACACTCCTATTTATAGCTCGGGGCGGGACGAGTCTAATGTGTTGGGGCGAAACCATTTTCAACCAATCAGAATAGCATGACGTCACATGACGTCACAAAAAACAGACACATAATATGCTGTCGACATTTTAATGAACTTGAACACATTTACAAAGCATATTATTGAACACAAAATTTAACTCGAACACAAAGGCATTGAACACAAAAAACATATTTACAGAGCAAAAAAGCATCGACATCGTTGTCCCTTCTTCTGGTCTGGTTGCAAATCGGGGAAATGATCCCTGGCCCATTGTTCGACTAGTATATCGTTTACACGATACACGCGACCGAAAACGGTGAGGGCGTGTGTGGAGGGCACGTGAAATCGATGACATAGATAATACAAACAATAATGTCCGCACACAACACTGTCGAGTCCTTGAATCCATCGGGGTTGGTAGTGGAGTTTTAGATCTCGGACGAAACGTCGAAAGGCTTCTCTGTAGACATCAGGGTGACAACCGTACGAATCGAAGAAGGTAACGTGATCTGGTCCTTCGCATACAAACACGGTCCAGTGTTTGCCGGGTTGGTCTTCGTCGTCCGTGTTGATGACGTAGGCTTTAGGGTACGAGGTCGGGCGTAGTATATCCAGATGATTACGAGCCCATACACCCCCGAAAACGCTACCAGGGAGATGTTTTTCTAAAGCCTGTGTCAATTGTTGATTGGAGAGAGCCTCACCAATCTGTGATGACTTGTCGGTTAGCGTCGATTTCCAAGACATTGTCGTATTCGGCAAACACAACAAGACTGAGGTGATTGGTCGGGGCCGCACCGAACTTTAGTTCCAAAGACAGGTTACCCGCCGCTTTGTGATGAAAGTAGTTACCATCGGCTCCGTGGTCGTTGGTCAAATCGAAACAATACAAGGTGTACCCATTGATATAGTCGTGGAAAAGGAGGTCCAGGTCTTCTCGGGTGTTTAAGACGGCCATCCTTTTCATCAAATCCAGGTAGGGATTGGTGGCTTGTTGCTGGGCAAAGTTGACGTCGTATTCGTCTACAATTTCACCGTTCTTGGTCAATTTGATGTTTTCCAATTGATTGTGTTGGAATTCGAAGGGATTTCTGTTTTTTTATTCCATCGTAGGCCGTGTTACGTACCATACCCACGATTAATCTCTTTGGTAGGCTTTCGTTGACAAACAGATTATCTAGGACGTGACTGGTGCGATTGTCGGGAATGACCATGTCGCGGACTACCACACGCTTCAGGGGATACTTGGCATTGGACGATTGAAGTTGAGCAGCCACCGTGTGTAGGTACTGGGAGCCAGAGTGACGAACGGGATATCCAGGTAGGCTTTGGTGAACTCGACTTTGTAGTCTTCTGCATCGTTGCCTTCACCGTACATCAGAAAAAATTTCGGGGATTGCTTTTCCAATTTCAACCGCAGGTCGACACCGTCCAACAGATACCGATCCTGTAAACACATGTCCAAGTGTAGACGCGACTGCAATTCAAAGGTGCGACTGGCAGCGATGGTTTTCTGGCGTTGTTCCAATCCTTTGTTATTCGGAGCCTGTCGTCCACCAACCCCGGCGGTGGCGACGGATTTCGTGGAATTGAACTGTCCGGCGGTATCTTTTCCCACAGGACTTGTTTCGACAGGTGGTCGTTCTTGGCTCCCTTACCGAAACTCAACAAATTCTCCAAGTAAGCCCGGTAGGGATAGGTGGGCAGAGAAGTGGTGACCAAAGTTTCTGCATCCTTTCCCAGGCGTAATTTGACGTCTTTAAACAATGAATGAAACAAGTTGTTAATGGGTGCGACTTGACTATCCGCATCCAGGTCTTCCCCGTCGTTCTTGGTCACCTTTAGGGCCACGTGTAGTGTCATGTTAGCCAGAACGATGAAATCGGTGGTGGCATTGGAAATATAAAATTCGATGCGACCATCGTGGTTCAAGTCGGGTGTCAGTGGATACTTTCTAATGTGGGTCACCTTGTTTATGGCCGTCTGCGTGTTGGGTACACTGAACAAATCCTGCAATTCGTCTCGCGCGCAGAGACAGGAATCATTGCGCATTACCTGCGTAGCCATGGAATAGGTTCCAGGTGGGCGACCACGTTCTTGAGTGTGTCGGACATCGTGTTTGACAACGCGGGGCGAAGCGTGTCCTGTGCGACTTTCTTCCAGTTCCATTTTTCACGACCACTGACGGCGTCGAGCACGCTTTGCCCCACTTTGGGTAACATTTGGGCCACATTCTTTTTCACGGCCTCTTTCCCGTCCGACCACAAGGTCTTCCCGACCGATTTGACGGCATTCAATAACCCCGACCATCGACCGGCACCCTGTTGTCTCAGAATTCCCCCCTTGTACACTACCAGACCATTGCCAGCCCCTCGCTGTCTGAGCACTCCACCTTTGTACACTCGAATCATCATCGGCGGCGAAAATGAAGTTGGACCACCACCTTACCGTCGAGAAATGGCACGGCTTTCCCCATTCCGTTCCATATATAGAGACCAATGGAGTCGACTGTACTTCAGAGGTAAGTAGTGAATCCTGGCGGGACGGTGATACAATCGTCGACTGGGAATCACGTCCAACAAAGTAGCCCTCACGTCGCCCACGATCTGGGGTTCGATAATGTCCGTGTAGATGTAAAACAGATCGAACTGGATTTGAAGATTTGGGGTGTTGTGGGCGTAGAAATACCGTAGACTTTGGCTATCTTCGCCGGTCATTTCGATTGACTGCAGGGAAATCATCATTTCGTTTCCAGTCCATCCCAACATGGACACGATGGGTCCACACAGACGAAGTTCGATTTTCGGCAACACGTCCAACCAGAAAAGCGTATGCACGTGATTGATCTTCAGATACACTCTATCGTTGGTGTTGTCTTTCTTGAAAGACACGAAGGAACCTCTTGATACGGCCCCTTGACGCATCATCTCTCGAGTTTCGTGCTCGTTCTGCTGTTTCTTCTCTTCGTCGGTCATTTCCTTGTTATTGGGATCTAAGCGTTCGGGTTGATGGGCCAAATGATCGTAGATGGGAGTCAGGTTCCACAAATCATCCAGTCTAGTGTTCAGGACATCCAGGATGTGTCTCAGCGACTCGTAGTCGTCACTCTTGATGTGCGTTTCCATTTTGATCGATCCCTTGATCTCACCACCCTTTACACCTTTGAAACAATTCCTGTGGCGGTCCCGGCATATCTTTACTTCGGATGCCGTGCTCGAGGGCGACCAAGGATGAATGCGTAAGCCGAGAGTGTTGTCTCGTTGATCGATGTTTTGCCAATGGTCAGGTAACGTGATCATGGACAGACCCACTTCCCAATCCCGATGATCGACAAGAAGTGGCGGTTCCAGGTGGGTGTGATAAATGGAGACTTTGTTGTCGGGATACCACGACATGGAACTGTCACTAGGAAGCGTGAGGTAAAAGGGTCGGTCGTTGTTCATTATGTTTGGTTTTCAATGTCGGTGAAGGTAACAGGTAATCCAAGGTACTGGAGAGTAAGGCCGTCCACAAGGTAGTCTGTGATCCGCCGGGTTTGAAGGCCAACTGGGACAAAGAAACTCCCGCCACGACGTACACTAAAATCACTTGACAGAAAAAGACGATTTCCGCTTGTGGCACACGTTTTCCCAAGAGCGACCAATTGTTGGCACTCGCGGACGTAGACGTGATTTCGTCTTGCATGTTGACTGAGGTTGACGTCTCTCGCTCCTATTTATACGTTTTGGAGACTGGTCCTGGTCGCCGGGTTACTGGTTCAACAAATAAGCTTCGAAATCATGTGTTACGGTGGGCATGTTGTCTATATTCTATTGTTTGACTTTATCTTCTTTGCAATTCCACTCCGTTATGAATACATAGGGTCTACCCATACTATCAATAATACTAAAGTCTGCTTTCTTAGCAACATCAACACACGGGAATGGGCCAACGAGATGACTTTTCCCGCTAGTATTTCTTTGTATTCCAATCGGTAACCACCACACAAAGACCCTTTAATCATTCTCAAATAGGGGCAGTTTGGTTTATATTTAGCGTGTTCGTGGAATGGATCGTCGAATTTCTGCCAATCCTTTAATATTAATTTGCAACTGCACGCGATCAGTATCACCATAATACACAAACCCCGCTTCACTTAACTTGGGGGCGTATGGATGCACGTGTGTCCATCGGTTGTCAAACGTGGCTAGACGATTATTATATTCGATGTACTCAGACATGGCCTTCTAGTAATGGTCTTGCATGTTGACTGAGGTTGGCGTCTCTCACTCCTATTTATACGTTTGGGAGACTGGTCCTGTCGATCCACGAATTAAAACTCGCCGGATAGCCCAACCATTTCACCAAAACTTTGTCTTTTTTTCTTTCGAGTACTCTTTCGATGGGAAAGATCACATCGTCGTTGACTTGGACCGCTTGCAATTCTGCGGGATAGAAGGTGCCCTGTATGGGTTCACCTCTTTCGTCCAAAAGTTTGTAACCGGGACCGATGTTGGGTGTAACGTTAAATGTTTCCAGAGTCCAGTTTGGCCAGTAACCTTTATCAAAAGCCCCATGTTTCGGTAAAGCCAAACGTACGGTCGTGCCGGTGTCCATGGTTTTCTTTTTCTTTTTGGTGGGACGTGGAGGTGTTGGCAACATCCATTCGTGTTCGGGACGAACGTCTTTGGGTGCCATGCCAATGGTACGATGTCGTCTAGCATTATAAGCCCGAACCAATTCGTCTAGCACATCGATGTACCGTTGTGTTTGTCGATGAGTAAAGTATCGCCACATGCGCTCTTTCAATGTCCGTTGAAATCGTTCCACCACACTGGCATTTGTTTCGACGTTGTATGTCACGAAGAAATGAATATTTTTCTTTTTCAGGTACGCTTGCATTTTTCGATTGAGGAATTCGGTACCTTTGTCCGTTTGAAGTCGTAGAGGTTGTCGACTTTGAAGGATTCGACGAAAAGCGTCCACCAAACTCTCCCCCGTCTTGTTTTTGAGAGGCAACACCCATGCGTACTTGGAAAATACATCGATGACGCACAGCAAAAACCTGTATCCCTCATTTTGTTGGGCCAAGGCCGACATATCGCTCAAGTCTGCTTACCATTGGTGGTCTATTACGGCCACCACCGTGGGGGGCCGAGAGAATTTCTTTTTCAGTGGTTTGTGCAAGGTGTACGCCCTTTGTTGTTTCAAACATGTCTTAACTTGGTCCAAAGCCACACCAGTAGCTTTGTGAAGGCCTAGGGCTCCACCGAAAGCGGCCGGGTGATTCGGGTCTTAATATACTTTCTTCAGCTTTCGTTCCATGTTTCAATCGATTGTCATATAATCAGGCTATTTATAGGTTTTGCAAAGACAGCCATTTTCTGGTAGATGTACTAGGGGTATCCGTGCTGGAGATTTTCTTCTTTCTCGGGCGTCGCGGCGGAGTCCGTGCGAGTGGCGTGGATAATACGTTCCATCGTTCTTGATTACCAATGGCTCCGCGCGGTACGTTCGTGGCCTCTAAACTTTGCATCACGCCAAACCATCCCATTGGGGCCTGGGTATTCTTTCGCCGACGAACCAAATCGTTCACAATGTCAATGGCATTGGTACCTGATACGGGTACGCCATTCCGAATCAATTCCAGGTTCTCATTCCACGACCAAGGTGTCTTTTCTTCCATGTGTTTCAACAAAAGGCGAGCTCGATGTTGATAGGCTCGGGGAACCGACTCCAGAATGGGTATCTCCGACTCCACGGCTGCTTCTTCTTTGTGCTCGGGTATGTTTTCGTCCGACAAGGGAATGACCTGTTTTCTTTTCTTTTGCATCGTTTGATAACGCTGTAACAACTGTCCGTACCGTTGCATTTTATTTTCGTCGCCCAGTGTTGGGTCGTTTAGCACGCGTTGCATGTCTTGGTAAACATTTTCGACGGCCTGCTGCAGTGGATCTCGATCGTACACGGGTTCGACTTGCATGACTTTGACGGGTTTGACGTCGGTGGGTCCGTCGAAGGGTACCAGTTTCATTTTCTTGGCGAATTTCATCTTT
The DNA here is from genome assembly GCA_917208275.1 of Patella pellucida. Taxonomy (NCBI): domain Eukaryota; kingdom Metazoa; phylum Mollusca; class Gastropoda; family Patellidae; genus Patella; species Patella pellucida. The sequence goes on from OU795042.1 coordinate 6,958,416, forward strand.
CGGAAAAGACCGAAACAACCGGGTGAAGAATCCTCCTTTTTGTTGTTTCAGTAGGCGCCGACGGGTCTTTTAGACATGCCCAAACGTCGTAACAAGGGGGCGTCCATTTTCAAACGTTTGATTTCTTTGTCGGTCACATGAACGTTGCCGCGAATCAGGTTTCCAATACACTCACACACACCGTTGACGATGGGCTGGGTCTCGAGTAAAAGAGGACGGTCTTTCGGTGCAGTGTTCAATAGATACCGCAGTGTCTCCATGACTGAGCTCGGGGTCGTGCACCGGTTCCCTTTTTATACCTTTCTGTCCCACAGGTTATCCACCAAACAATTTCTTGAACTCGGCAAACCTAGCGTTCGCTCTCTCACTCCTTCTTATGAAGAGATGTTTACCACCCTGTTGTCCTCCCAATAGTTGGAATGGCCATAGCGAGCAAGGCACCGATAGCACCGCCTTGTTGTTTGAGAAGCCTTTCTTTGACGTTGAGTGGTGTTCGTGGATTAGGCAATTTGCGAAGCAATGCTCGATGTTGATTCAACTCTTTGGCACTCAGACCCTTTCCACGCTGAGCGGTCCGTCGAACGAATTTATTTCGTTTCTTGTTTCTTTCCTCTTGCAGCCTTTCCTTCCATCGCAGCAAGATACGAATCAACACGCCCCCGAAAAATCCACGTCCTCCGGGTTTCATGATCAGAGAGAGTTTTTCGGCCGTCGGCATGTTTTTCTCCGTCAATTGGGTCAACATCTGGCGATTTCGTTCCACCCATTTCTTGTGTTGTGCATGCAGGGGTTGGATGTTATCATTCAGCAAATGGTTGGCCGCCAACTTGAACCACTGCAACAATCCAATACGCGCTCTGCCCATATTCTTGGCCAGCTGTCCATAAGCTATATCGGGAGTCAGATGTTGTAACTTGCGAATGAACGCCTTCAATCCTTTCATAGAACTCTTCTGTTCTCTTCGTGGTCTTCGAAAATTCGGCGAGGGAGACCGAGAAGGGGAACGTGGTGACATGGGTCGTGGGGTGTGACTGGGAAGATAAAGCGTGGTGGTGTGAGCGGTAAGGGAGACATAGGACTCGTGGGTGGTGTCAACGAGGGGGGTAACCATTGTGTTCTGGGGGCCCTCATGTTCGGACGAGTGCGCCTTCGTACCGTGGGATGGGACAGGGTGCGACATGTCCTTCTTTTTTCAACGTTTCCATCAAGACCATGTTGTCGTTGACTTACTGTACATCTCGCACGGTCTGGGTCACGTCCAACATTTTTTCAAAGAAGACACTGGGCTCTGTGATATATTCTGTTTTGGGAAAGTTGTCTCGCTGTCCGAATTTCCCCCAAGCCGTGTTGAGCTGAAGTTTACTAAACGCCCGCATCCCTTTGTTTGGTTTTATCGATGCGGGATCCACGTGTCGTACACGTCTTTCATGAAGCGGGTCTTGTCTTCTTCGGTGTGACAGGTGTCGGGATAGCCGCTACTTTCCATCTTCTTCTTTAGGTAGTGATTAATGTACCCCGTAAACAGACCACCCGTTTTGGCCTCGGGATCGTAGGTGCTGAATTCTTTCCAGTGCCAGACTTCGTACACTTTTAATACGCGGTATCCCAGGCTCACCGCTTTCTTCAGTTCCAGGGTGACAAACGTACCCACCCAGGCTCGGTGTTCGTCGGTGTGATCACAAGGTTGGTATTCTGCAATCTCCCCTTGTTGCATGTGTTCGTCGACGCAGCTTCGACACAGGGCAAACACCAATTTCTGTTTTCGTCGAAACGGGAGCACCGGGTGGTACAGGCCACGAGGTGGTAACACGGAACACTGGATCAACCCTTCGTACTGCTGCCACTGGTCTTGATCGGGTTGTGTGACGATCGTAGGTTCCTTGATGGGAAAGGTACCGTACTTGCAGATATTAGGGTACAGGGACACCACGTCGATGTAGCGCATCTCTTCGGCCGACCCGTTGACCAACAGTTGAATGGCATTCGTTCTTCCGCCAAAGAAAGCGTTGCGGGGCATCAGAGGTTCGGGAGCGGGCCATTGCTGATCTTCCAATCCAATCAGAAATTCGTCCATCTCGGGATCATGGCGTCGTTCTTCTTCCATCTCACACTCCCACATGACGCGGATGGTCTGCATACCGTACTGTTCCTGGAGTTGACGGTGACGTTCCTGGGTCTTCTGGTACAAGTCTCGCATACTGCGCGAGGGATCGTAGGGATGTTTATGTTGAACGTCTTGGGCGGGACCCGGAAAACATTTGGGACAACCGTGAAAGGCACAGCCGTGAAACTCGTACACTGTACCCGTGGTCGTGTCCATACCATCCAAACTGTAAGGGCCGACTCGACATTCACTACCGTTGCGGGCGTGTCGAATGTTTGGTAGAGGGGTCTGGTTCCGGAAAGCGGCCATGGTCTGTCGATGCTGTTCCAATTCCAACCAGCGAAGTGCTTTGTTGGACTGTTGTCGAGGCTGCAAGCGATGCCAGTCTTTACCCGATGTCGGCTCTTGCATCAGGGCTCGATAACCAAGAACCCTGCGGGCACTGTGACACGTACTGGAATCACCAACGGGAAATTGTGTTTAAAGGATCAGACACACTGGACGATGTGGGAAAATGGTTTTTACAACTCGCTGCTCACGGTACGGTGGTGGATGGTCGGAAAAATGACAGTCACGAATCGAGTCCCGTGATTGCCGTGGCTCACAACTTTAAAGGTTACGATGGACTGCTGATTTTACAGACGCTGCACAAACATTCCGTCGCGCAACCTGAAGTTATAATGCAGGGTGAGAAAGCGATGACTATCACTGTCGGTACGGTCAAATTCATCGATTCCCTCAACTTTTTACCAATGGCTTTACGGGACATGCCCAAAACCTTCGACCTGCAAAAATTGAAGAAAGGTTATTTCCCTCACCACTTTAACAGACCGGAGAATGAAGATTACGTGGTCGCCTATCCTCCCAACACCGATTACGATCCGGATGGTATTAGTGTGTCGGAACGAGAGAAATTTCACGCGTGGTACCAACAACACAGTCACGACGTCTTTGATTTTCGCCAGGAAATTTTGACCTACTGTAAGAGCGATGTGGATGTCTTGCGTCGGTGTTGTGGTGTGTTTCGCGAGATATTCCTCATGGACACGGGCATCGATCCCTTTGAGAAGAGCCTGGCCCTGGCCTCAGCCTGCAGTCGCGTACTACGCACACACTACCTGGTGAAAGACACACTCGTCGTCATTCCTCGATACAAAAGTGACAGCAAACTTGCAGAACACATAAGTTGGGAATGTGTTCACCTGTGTCTTGTTGGCATTCAAAGTCAAAGAAGACGAAACGGGTCAACGTTGATTGCTGTTGTTTGTCGATTCGTGTCTTCCTGTCTCTATCCATGTCGATGGGTGATTTTAACGGTTGAATGTAGCAAAACTGTTTTGCGGCCGTGTGCCACTCACGACAGATGGAACACTTGTATTCTCCGCATCGATGTTCTTCTAAATTTCGCTTGTCTCCGATGACGTCCCACTCCTTCTGACATGTTTCGCATTTCTTCCACCGATGACATATACTGCCGTTGGCTCTGGAACGGGTGGCGAGATGGTTATCGAAACACTGCCGGATCACAAACACACGATGACAACAGTAACACGTCTTTGTGTTGGGATCGGGTAGACAGGGTGGACCCACTCTCTTGCAGCCTTGACACATGACGTGACACGAATGTTTCTCGGCATGATCGTATCCCACTTGACAGGCCTCACAAAAATACGACCTTTCCGCAAAGGCGGGCATGGAAGTAATAACGTCATAATGTCTGCTGTGTAAATACAGGTTCAGCTGTTTTGGTGTTCCGGTGACGTGTTTTGTTCCTCGGTAGATGGCCTTACCAAAGATGGCTTGAGAGAAAATGTTGAGTTGGTATCCTTGTTGTCCTAAATACTTGGCTTACAGTTCCCATGTTTCCATCCCCGTACAAGCTTCCTTGGTTCCACCGACGGCATCGATGAGTGCTTCCGTTTTCTTTGTCTGCCACGAATGGGGTCCGGTCCTGAGTAATCTCTTCCTTTCCCATTCAGGGGTATCCTGTTTGTTCACATAGTGACGGGCGACGACAATAGCTCGCTGGAAACACAAGTCATCTGTATTATTTATGGTGACGAGGCATCTCTTTTTCTTTAAGTACTCGTCGAAATTGCCGCTGTGTCTCTTCTTGGCGTTTGTTCCGCTACCTCTACCATCGGGAGGGGACACGTGACAAATACTCATGGACATACGTTGGTCGAGTCGAAATTCCTCATTGCTCTGTAAGACGGCAGCCACTTTCTGTAAAACATCTTCGGATTTTAACAGACGATACTCTCGAAATGGTAACCAAATAGGTGTTTTGAGTCCCGGGTGACTGATGGCAATTCGTACGTAGTCACTTTCGCTGGCGTTCAAAGTTCGGCGAATTTCCTCAATGATGGCCTCAACGGTGTTGTGTAGTTGCTGAGGCACATCAGCGGCTGGGACATGGGACCAATCTTCCAAAAAGTCTATGTCCACACATAACAATTCGGTTCTAAATAAGCGACTGTATCTTCTATCGACGGGGCGTAATGTAAAACTCATCTTTCTTCGTTCGGTGATAGCGTGAAAATGCCAGAACCGCTCCCGTCGCTCGCTTTTATTCCTGTCCATTCACCCCACGTGATATAACGTTGCACATACGTTGTATAACGTTGCATCCCATCTATATTTAGCCTCCAACGCACACCCTACGATGCATAACGTTGCATCACATTTATATTTAGTCTCCAACGTACACCCTACGTTGCATAACGTTCCATCACATCTATATTTAGCCTACAACGTAAACCCTACGTTGCATAACGTTATCCTAAGCGCTGTAACGCCACTCTATAAATGGACTCGTCCGTGACGTCATATCAAATGGATTCGTCCTGACGGTTATAAAACAATACAACATTCATCTCTCATTGTCACAATGGCAAACGGTTCTCCGATCATTCGCCTCGGTGAAAACCCCAATGCGGACACACTGATGTATCTCAGGGGTGATACTCTTGCCATCATCACCCCAGACGATATTGAAAACACCTCCCAGGAAAATACCCCCTCCCGAAATAGTGGAGGCCATTAGACGAAACCGACATAAAGTACGGCGTACTCTGGCATTCGAGTCTGACCAAACGGCCCTTTTCAGGGCCAACTTAATCAATGGAAAAGAGTTCTTCCCCCTTCTTCCCTCTTCTTCTTCTTCTTCTCTCTCTCTCTCTATTTCTTCTTCCGCGCGCGCGCCCTCTCTTTCTGCATGTGCAAGAGGTCATGCACGTGCAAGGTCACGTGCAAGGGGTCAGCAAGGGGTCAAACACATGCAAGGGGTCAAACACGTGCAAGGGGTCATCAAGGTCAAACACGTGCATGGTCACGTGCATGCGTCTGCGCATGCACGCACGAGCGTGGCTGTATAGCCGCCCTTACTACTGACATCTTCAGTTGATATGTCAAAATGGCAAATATTCAGGTGCGGTTCTTACCAACATCTAATGGTGGTCGTACACCAAAAAAGGGTAGTTTACTTGCCCATACGAAATATATATTTTTAATGTTGATGCTCATTTCATAGTGCTATTTATTTTTTATATTAAGTTTTTCCATTTACATTAAAAGTGTTTAAAAACATGTTTTACTATAATAAATGTTGAATAAAACATTATCATGTGATTTCGTTTTACTACTAGGTTAATCCAACGAAATAAACACCTTAATTAAGTTTTGAGCTGGGTGAGAATGAACCCCAGCAATCACATCGCGAGATGTGGTCCCCGGAACTGGTTAGGATCTATTGATTGATAGAACCTCTAAATTATGTAATTTAGTTAATTTTAGGGCCCAACCGATCTCTGGCCCACAATATCCCTTACTGCCTAGGGCCCCAATCCTCGCCCCATCAGTCCAGGTACTGGTTAGCTCCGTCCGGGATAAAATATTAGCATGAGCCAGAATTGTGGGGGGCCCAAAATATGGGGGGCCCGGGACATCTGTCCCACTTTGCCTTCCCTAGAGCCCAGCACTGTCTATGTCTTTTGCTCGATAGGTTATTAACTCACGAGTATACGACCATGGGCATTATTTCCCACCCTTAAAAATCATTGAATCAGGAGTTAATAAATCAATTACCCCCCCCCCCCCATTGCCTCCATGCATAAGCTCCCTTCAAACGTTGGAATTCGAAGTTGAAAATGATATTTTGTCAATTTTCCATCTAGCAATAGTGAATTATAAGTATAATAGGATTATTCTTTAACAAGGTAGGACTGTTCATAGATACCATATATTTTAAGGCTTATATTTTATAAATTTTAAAAATATAACTTAAAAATTAGAAATTGTAGCTTTAATTTATATTATAACTAGTAAAAAATAAATTAAAGGATGACCACCCTATAGGCCTGAAGCCAAAATTTCTAGCTTGCTTAGAAACACAATTCCACTACATGGTCCTCCCTAATAAACAAACTATACATTTTTGGAAAACTTATAACACCAGGAACACAAACCCAGATAGTTCCAAGCAAAAGGTCTACACAGACTGCACTAACTCGATTTACGGCCAGATGAAAATTGTGATAATTGTCAAGTAAATGCTATATTTATACTAATAATTTTGAAGTTGACATACAATTAAATATTGGCGAAAACATACTATGCCCTAATCCTATGAAAAAAATATGCTATTGGTTAGATGGATAGAGAACAAGGAAAACCGAAAGTGATTTTTCCTACAATCAAAGGCTATAATTCATTAAATTACAATTTGATATGCGCAAATATCGAAAAGAATCAAGATCTTTAGGTTATAAACATGCATTTCAAGTTTCAACAAAATCGAATTAAAATTGTGACCTATACTGGGTCCACAAAATTGATATACCATATTTTAACACTATAAGCGTACAAACGGCGGCCACTTTGTCTGGCAATTATGGTCCGATTCCCCTGAAATTCAAACAACCTTCCTTATGGTGTAAAGGTGATAGAGTGGAGCATTTTTTTAAATCGGATAATAATCGTGACCTCCAGAGGGACCATAGGCGATTTTTTGGACAATCAGGGGCCATAATTCAGGAAGTTATGATCTGATATGTGCAAATAACGAAAGGAACCAAGATCTTTGGGTTATAACCATGCATTTCAAGTTTCATCAAAATTGAATCAAAATATTGACCTATACACTGGGTCAACAACCTTGATATACCATTTTATAACAGTATTCGCGTACACACGGCGGCCATTTTGTATGGCAATTTTGTTCCGAATTTTTGCGAAATTCGAACTCGACCTTCCTTAGGGTGTAACGGTGATATAATCAAACGATTTTTTAAATCGGATAATAATTGTGACCTCCAGAGGGACCACAAGACAAACAAAGACGATTTTGCGTATAATCAGGGGCCATAATTCAGGAAGTTACGATCCGATATGCGCAAATATCGAAAGGAACCGAGATCTTTGGGTTATAACCATGCATTTCAAGTTTCATCAAAATCGAATTAAAATTGTGACCTCTACAGGGTCCACAACCTTGATATACCATTTTTAAACAGTATTCGTGTACGAATGGCGGCCATTTTGTATGGCAATTTTGGTCCAATTTTTCCGAACTTGGAACTCAACCTTCCTTAGCGCGTAACAGTGATATAATCAAACGATTTTTTTAATCAGATAATAATTGTGACCTCCAGAGGGACCACAAGACAAACAAAGACGATTTTGCGTATAATCAGGGGCCATAATTCAGAAAGTTACTATCCAATATGCGCAAATATCGAAAGGAACCAAGATCTTTGGGTTATAACCATGCATTTCAAGTTTCATCAAAATCAAAATTAAAATTGTGACCTCTACAGGGTCCACAACCTTGATATACCATTTTTTAACCATATTCGCGTACGAATGTCGGCCATTTTGTATGGCAATTTTGGTCCAATTTTTTCGAAATTCAAACTCCACCTTCCTTAGGGTGTAACGGTGATAAAAACAAACGATTTTTTAAATCGGATAATTATTGTAACCTCCAGAGGGACCACAAGCTAAACAAAGGTGATTTTGCGTATAATCAGGGGCCATAATTCAGGAAGTTACGATCAGATATGCGCAAATATCGAAAGGAACCAAGATCTTTGGGTTATAACCATGCATTTCAAGTTTCATCAAAATCGAATTAAAATTGTGATCTCTACAGGGTCCACAACCTTGATATACAATTTTTTAACAGTATTCGCGTACGAATGGCGGCCATTTTGTATGGTAATTTTGGTCCGATTGTCCCGAAATTTGAACTCAACCTTCCTTAGGGTGAAACGGTGATATAATCGAACGGTTTTTCAAATCGGATAATAATTGTGATCTTCAGAGGTACCACGAGCTAAAATAGGTGATTTTTCGGACAATCAGGGGCCATAATTCAGGAAATTACGTTCCGATAGGCGCAAATATCGAAAGGAACCAAGATCTTTGGGTTATAAACATGCATGTCAAGTTTCATCAAAATCGGTTCAAAATTGTGACCTCTATAGGGTCCACAAGCTAAAAACGTGATTTTTCGTACAATCAGGGGCCATAATCCATGAAGTTTTGATCCGATACATGCCAATATCGAAAGCAGCCGAGATCTTTTGGGGATAAACCTATATTTCAAGTTTCGTTAAAATCCGACAAGAATTGTGACCTGTAGAGAGTCCACAAACAATTGTGGACGGACGTCCGGACGGATGTCCGGACGGACGGACGGACGGACGGACAGACGGACAGGGGCGACGACATAATACGTCCACATGAAAATGTGGGCGTATAAAAATATGCTATTGGTTAAATTTTGATTTAAACCAAAATGCAGAAAACATAATGTGCAAGGGAACACGGAATGTTGGAAATCCATTAACGGTATAATAGAGAGTTATCTCCCTTTCTGTCAAATGTCTCCAATTTGTAACAGTACATGTACTTCACGTGCGTGTTGACTGCTGATGCTGTATGACGCACAAGACCATGTGTGAACACACAAGCCCAATGTTATTTTTACTTCAGGTAGCTGTAAACCTCTAGTTCATATATTAAAGGCCGAATTAAAAACATTTAAACTCAAAATGTATCCATAATTATGCAATTTGCTAAAAAATATAAATTTGCTAAAAAAATATAGATTAAAGACAGAAATTATTTATTTAGTAAAATCTCATCAAAGTTAGACTACACGTATAAACATCAAGTTCGGTTTCTTTAACAGTCTTTTTGTTTCATTTTCACATTTACTACATGTACAAGACAACCCAGTTGTGGTTTCACCCTCTCGGTGGTACGGGATGGAAGTGTGCTGGAAGGACAATGCCCAGTCGGTCGATGGGAGGGAAAACAATAGTTTAAACAATATTTGATTAAAAAAACTAAATCCGATTAAACAACAGATAAGGGGCTACATGGGTGTAGGGGGTAATCTCGAGTGGGGTTGGGTTGGGGGCTGAGACTATTTGCCTGAAAAGTTTGTCACCAAAATTGTTTGAATGTATCAATCATTATATAAAATCGATTTTCAACAAAGCTGTTAAGTTTTGGGGTTTTTTTTAAAAAAATAATTACACAAATATACAATTATATTTCCATTAGATATGGTTCCATTCTCCATTCTCTGAAACTTGTCAGTGATGCAGAAGGAGGGCCTGATAAGGACAGCTGCCTTGTCGTTCGGATGGGACGAAAAACCGAGGTCCCCCGTACACATTGGAGTGCACATATAAGATCCCTTGGCAGTTTGAATTCGAAATAAGAGTAGGTCGTAGCGCCGCTGCCCGGGCCAAAATTTCCCTCATAATACACTGTATGGCGTATGCCCGTCTTCCATTAGCCCAGGTTAGGTGCATTATAGTAGGACGTTAAACCCTATTTCATTCATTCGTTTCATTCCTAACAAATATTTGAAACAAAGCATCCACAGATAAGTTTTCTCACTAAAATAGATATATGGCAAAATCTAAATAAAACTGTAAGGGAGTGGCAAATGATATGTTCGAAGAGAAAAAATAATCAACTGTAAGTAGATACATTATGCTATATGTACATACATTATTCTATATAGGGGGAATTAGGTCCAGACAGGAGACAGCAACGTTACAATTTACTCTTTATTTCGAATTTAAAGTTATTTACGTCCACGTCACTGTATGCACGGGACTTCAGTTTTATATTCCATCCAAATAACTAGACGCTGATCTTCACCCCCCCCCCACACTTCCTGCATCAAAACGCTGGAATGTTAGGGGAACTGTCTAGGTAAACACAGGGAACAAACCCTGGATCTCCTGATTAGTGAGCCAAGGACAAGGGAAAACCACGCCGGACTAGGATCAATCCCTTGGCCACCCGCTTAGTGAGCCAGCCCTTAACTGAGTCACCGCGGCTCCCTGATGATAACACTTGCACACTAGTTGTACATGTACAATGCCCGGCCCCCACAAACAATAATGAATTGCGTACGCCCATCTTCGTTATACAGGTGGTTGGTACAGAACAGTAAGACATTGAACTCCATTTAATATGTTTTCTCTTCATTACAATATTGTCACCCCCATTACAGTATTATTTAGTTGGCAATATCTAATGTTACGAGAAAACTAAATATCTGTAGATGCTATGTTTCAGGTTAAATATGTGTTAGATTTTAGCCTCAAATCCTATCTAAAAATAATGTTGAATTCATATAGGCCCTTGTCTGTAGTTAAATCATGTTACAAATTATTGATATTTTCCGAGAAGGGAGATAACTCCAATTTTTTTTTTTTTTTTTACCTTAAATGGATTTCTGAAATTCTGTATATTTCCCCTGTCCATTACTTTTTCTAAATTTTGCTTTAAATCACAATTTAATCAACAGCATATTCTTTACTTAGGGTGAAGGCATCGGATGTTTTCGCCAATATTTAATTTTATGTCATCCTCACAATTATTAGTATAAATATAAAATTTACTTGACAATATCACAATTTTCATTTGGTCCTAAATCAAGTTATTGCTTGGAACCCTCTGGATTCGTCTTCCTAATGTTATAAGCTTTCCAAAAATGTATAGTTTGTTTATTAGGGAGGACCATGTAGCGGAACTTCACGCTAGAAAATTTGGCTGCAGGCCTACTACTTGCAAAACAAATATCTACAAGATAAACCCGCGGACACAACATAAACAGATTAAGTGAATCGATACGGGGGCCAGTCGTAAGCGCCCACTGCGCTGTGCAGTCCCGGGCCTACTGTAAACATACTAAAATATCACACCTTGGCTAACTGAGAATGGAGAAAGGAGTACGCCACTTTGCATCGAAAAAGTATTCAAACCAGTTTTGGATCAAGGGATGCATTAACTAGCTTCCTTCAAAATTTCAGAAGCCCACTGTCACTGTGGCATTGTCGAGATATATTTTCTTTCAATAATTCGCTTGCGCGCAGGGGTCTTACGCAGTAGGAGGAAACCGCACGGCCTGGAGGAATCACACGAGGTTGGACAGGCGATCTTATTCCTTGTCACGTACAAGCGGGAAATCAAAACCACGCCACTTGATTCAATAACAGACCTCCTGATCCAATGCACACGCATTAACTACTCGGCCATCTAAAGCCGCTCTTGAGAAGAACAAGCCAACAGCGAGGCTGATGTCCCCCGCAGAAACCCCAAAATAATAAGATGACACATATTAATTAAACATGCATTATTCAAGAGCTAAATCTGCCTAATGCAGGTCTTTATTTGGGCATGAAATGTTTTCTAAAGTATTAATTAGACATTAATTAACTGATCCAGGCCTTAATCAACTTTGGATGGCATCAGATTGCTCCGATACTAAACAGATTTAAACGTTTCAGCGGTTAATCAAATATGGCGCACCTTAACGCTTCGAGCCGTAGCTTTGATCAACCAGGTCCGTGGTTGAAATTATTGCACAGGTCGGTCAAATCTTTAAATGCCTATATCTTCGCTTGCAATAGAGTAATTTGAATGAAATTTTCAAATTATTCATTTTACATCATCTACTTTCGAACTAGTATAGCAAGAATGGCTAGTTCTTATCTATATCTTGAATAATGTAACTTTAATCGAACATTTTTTTTTTTAAAGCATAGAGCAATCAAACTATACACAAAGTTTGATCACTCTCTATCAGAAAGAATCAGATTATCTTGTCCCAAAGCATCGGACAATAAAATTGATTAGCTCTGCTTAGCTTTAGCTCAAAATGTTAATTATTGAACTCAATCAAGACATTCGCCTGATGATCATCGACATCAAGTTCAAAATTCTACATCAATTAAAAGCCGAGTTATGTTCCAAAGTCTTGACCAATAAAATTGCTTATCGCTCCTGAGCCTAAGCAGATAATTTGCACCATCGAAATTAGTCAAGGTAATGATATAATTAATGAATCTATATTCTGAGTTACATTGCTATCACTACATTACAACCAAATTTATCGTGCCCAAAGCATCAACCAATCAGATTGCTTATCCTTAGAAGACAATGTTCATCATTGAACTCAATCAAGTCATTCAAATAATGAATGCCTTCACCAAGTGTGAACATTCTAACTCAATTAGAATGAGAGTTATTGTGTTCCAAAGTCTCGACCAATCAAATTGCTTATCCCCCTGCTTACCATGAGCAGAACATGCTCATTATCGAGCTCAGTCAAGGTATTGATGTAATTAAACTACACACCAAGTTTCATCACTTTTACTTAATTAGTATTAAAGTTATCGTGTCCCAAAGCATCAACCAATCAAATTGCTTATCTCTGCTTACCCTAAGCAGACAATGCCCATCTTTGAACTCCATCAAGGTATTGATATAATAAACACTTACAGCAAGTCTGAACATTCTAGCTCAATTAGAACGAGAGTTATTGTGTCCCAAAAAGTGTGACAGACAGACGGACAGACAGACAGCCGGACGAACCCATTTTAATAGTCCCCTGCTTTCTTCGAAAGGCGGGGTGGCAATAAATAGACACCTTATTTATCTAGGAATAGATAAAAAAAGTGGAAAAAAGAACAAATTCTAATCCGGTAGGTTTTCATTTTATTGCACATCGGTAACAATCCTTGGTGAAATAATGGATGACATTTCAATCTTTCCATATATCAACGTTTACCGTACAAGACTATTGACAATTTTAAAAAAAGTGGTAAGAAAATTTTGGCAGTATTCAAAATACTAAATGTACAACTGCAATGAAGTTACTGTTAACAAGCCTACAGATTAGGTTTATTCATGTGTATCCTCATTGAAAATATTACAAATATGGATTTTCTTTCCTAATCAAAATTCATAACTTCAAATAAATAGATAAATACATAAATAATTCAGTCATTCACGCCCACATTGAAGAATAACACAACAATAAAAATGAGATTAAGTCACAAATTATTGGAATTTTTTTTTTAAAAAATGACAAAAATACACAGAGACTAATGTGACTAGTGAAATATGAGTAAAATGCAGAAACTCAAATTTTCGATTTTATTTGACCTTTTTCAACCAACACTAATTTGTTTGCCTTAATAATCAAATTAACTTTGAAATAATTCCTACCGTAATCCATAAAGTCTAAAATAATATATTAAATTGAGAAAGAAATATCAGCATTGTTTTACAAATGCATCAATTAATCTAATTTGAAATAGTCAACAGGATTTCCTAAAGTAATATTTAATTCAAATTTCACTAATAAATATATATTTATGTAAACTTTTAAAAGATTCTGTAAATGCATCAATTAATCTAATTTGAAATAGTCAACAGGATTTCCTAAAGTAATATTTAATTCAAATTTCACTAATAAATATATATTTATGTAAACTTTTAAAAGATTCTGTAAATCAAGGAATTCTTATGTAAAATGTACAAATCTTTATAAAAATACACCAACAAATGGAATTTTGTTTGAGACAGAAATCTAGAGACAAAATAGTATTAGACATTATACAAAAAAGGGCAGATCCAGCTCCCACCCCAGTTCAGTTTTTATTTTAAGTTTTGTTTTATATATTTTTATTTGAATCTTTGAAAATTTCAAAATTAAAATCATCAAATTAGCATTCAATATATGAATTAAGTACTAATTTAAGTATGTCAACCATTGAATCTGAACCCCTGCACTAGGTTAAAAAGTGTAATACATAGGCTAATGTTTTCCAATAGATGGTAATATACTCATAGGATCTGGAACATAGGCTAATGTTTTCCAATAGATGGTAATATACTTATAGGATCTGGAACATAGACTAATGTTTTCCAAAAGATGTTAATATATTTAGGATCTGGACAGTTGAAGAAAAAAAATTTGTTAATGGATCACAATATATTTTAAAGTTTAAGCCATTTAAAAAATAATTATAATTCCCCCCCCCCCATCCCTTCCCCAAAAAAATAAAACATCATATTAATTTCAAATAGCCATTCGGGTTTGGTAGAGCAGATAATCCTATGCACTCTTGTACCGTGCACTGTTAGAATGGCTGCCTACCCCATAACAAAACTATCTGGATCTGCACTTGACACAAAATATAATTTTAAATGGAATTCATAGGTTTTTATATAATATGTTGGTAAATAAAAATAAAATGTAAATCTGAAACGTGAGACAGTAATAACCCAATCAAGAATTTAAATATTGCACAAGACAAAAAAAAATACAAATAAATAATGCAATAAAACATTTGATATTGAAAAAAATGTAAAAAAAATTATATATATATATTTCACAAAAACACATCAATACTTAGGTTAAATGAAATTTAATTTATAAAAAAAACACTGAAATTCTTATGACTTGTCACAATAATATATTATGCTGTACAAAACGATGTCAAAGTTAGATTGCTGTCAATGATCAAAGTTTGTTCCTCATCCATTATCACAACTCTTCAAAATATTTAAAGCACACAATTTATACTAATATTAACATACACAGTTGGTAAAATTCAAAAAACAAATATTTAGGAAATGGGATTCTAACGTTTTGGGTCAAAAATATTTTATAAATTAATTTTTCATTATTATTACGGTGCATTGAAATGTTTTTAGCAGGACTCAACAAAGATGGATTATGTTAGAGCTAAATCTCTCTACTGTAGTTTTTTTATTTTGTCTTCAAATGTTATATAAACTATTATTCAGACATTTTTTTAAAATAACAAGCCCAAATCTATCCTCTAACTAGATCATCCAATGGCAGAGATATAAATGGATTAGAACCCCTGCAAGATTTAAAAAATTAACGATAAAACGGATAATCATGGCTTAGTCCAGTTGAACATTTTTGTCAAAACATCAAACACTAATAACTTTGCACAGAATAAATTGATTTGACTGAACTTGTCAATTTAGTCCTATTTCATTATCTATTTTTGAACTATTAAAGCTCTTTATCTAATTCTTATATAATGTATCTTTAATTATTTTTGATCAGAATTTAATACATTTTTAAATTATAAATTTTTGTATACAAGAAAGTATAAATGTACATAATTTGTATTATTTTTGAATAACTGAAACCATGGTGTGATATTTTTAAACAAAAATATTTAGTGTAAACAATGTGTATTATTTTTGTACAGCTGTTATAAATGTAAACATTGTATATTAATTTTTGTACAACTGTTATAAATGTAAACATTGTATATTAATTTTTGTACAACTGTTATAAATGTAAACAACGTCTATTATTTTTGTACAACTGTAAACATTGTGTAATATTTTAGTAGCCAAGAATGCGTAACTGTTAACATTGTGTATAAATTGTGTGCTTTTGTTATACTATTATCCAATCACAGTTGAATAAAAAAAGACATTATCTTCTTCCTGTTTAGTCTACATCCCATGATTTGTAGTAATTTTTAACACAAAAACTTAGTTCCAAAAACGCATTTGTCACCACAAAATTTTACAATTTTTATCAGACAAATTAATTATGCATTTGGAATAAAAACATGAATTACTGACAATTGAAAACAGGCTAATTGTGTTTGAAAGACTAAGATCACAACGATTAGGTACTGACTAGAGTGTAGGGACTGAATTTTTAAAACAATATCATCTTGAGAATCTTTGATACAGGGTATAAGTAAATGAATGAAATAGAGATAACGTCCTACTATTCTGCCTCAACTTTGCTAAAAAAAAAAAGACAGGAGAGATAAATACCCCCAAAAATATCAGCTAAATAATAACTAAAACCTATGCTTACTTACTATTTGCCTATCAGGATTTAATCCTAACAATTATAACATAAAACAAACAACCTTCGATTCCTGGATCATAATCATTCATTGTTGGGGACATTGGGGACATTATGGTCAAATGGACAAGAAACTAACAATTTTACTGGGTCTTTTTTCGGGTCATTCTGAATTTGACATTTGAGCTCAACTATTTGCGATTCAGTTGATGAGATAAGCGCATTTTTACTAAAGGAGCTATCATTCAAAATGTGTGTGCTGTATCATAAAGCCTGTCATTGAGTCAACTGGCCTTGTTTCGAATCCTCGGTTGTACGTGACAAGGAGTATGGTCGCCTGTCTAACCTCGTGGGGGTTTTCAGGTAGCCTCCCACTGCAAAAGACCCCTACGCGCAAGCGAATTATGGAAATAAAATAAAACTATATGTTAGTCCCAAAATACCTAGTTTATGTTGAGTGGACGTTAAACCCCATTTCTCTCTCTCATTAGTTGAAGTTTAATAAAACCTGATGACAAGTCCCTGGGAGCTTGTTTTGGTATGTTCTGCTGACAGCCCCCATATGAATTTTGTTCCGACAGGCATGACATAGAAAAAAAAGATAATGTCTTTTTTAATCCTCTAAATGATGTGTTAACAAGGGTATTTTATAGAATATAAAATAATCAACCATAAATTTGTATAATATTTCATACACAAAAAAAGTATGAAAGACAAAAATAATAATAATAATAATAATAATAATAATAATGATAATATGACAACAGTGGAACAGTTGAATATAATAATCTCCTAATCCTTATAATCCTTATAGAAATAGATTTCACAAATTAAAAACACTTATATGGATATACTACTTCTGAATTTTTTAACAAGCTACGTTTCGATACACATACAGATATCGTTAACAAATGCTTCATAGCGATATCTGTATGTGTTTCGTTGCTACTGCGATTGCAAATGAGTTTAGAGCGCATTGAGATCGCCATAAGCGTGGTGGAAACGCCAGCTATCGTGCTGTGGTCACCGTGGTCGCCAATGATCGCCGAATCACGGCGTTTATTTTGAGCATGTTCAAAACAAACGCCAAGGTTCTCCGATCTAATACCCCTTCAGACTGTGGTGGCTTCCTTACTGCGACGCTACAGCGACGGAAAATGGCCGCAGAGCCCGTCAAGATCGCCATCAGCGCGGTTAAATCGTGGTGGAAACGGCAGATACCGTGCTGTGGTCTCCATGATCGTGAATGAGCGCCTAGTCACCGTGAGATCGTCGTTTGGCGTCCTTACTGCTCTGCAGCGACCGTACGACGATCAGAAAATGCACAACGTACGAAAATGTCCCAAAGTATCACAAACTTGAAAAATAATAATTGTGTTTTCACATAGTCTTTCCTCTGCAGATCGCAGAACCTTGGCGTTTGTTTTGAACATGCTCAAAACAAACGCCGTGACTCGGCGATCATTTGCGACCAGTTTTGAACATGCTCAAAACAAACGCCGTGACTCGGCGATCATTTGCGACCATCGAGACCACAGCGCGATATCTGGCGATTCCACCACGCTTTACCATGTTTATGGCAATCTTGAAGGGTTCTGTGGCCAAATTCCGTCGCTGTAGCAGCGCAGTAAAGTCGCCAACCCGGTCTGACGGGGTAAAGAACGCGACTTCCTTCAAGTTTGTAAATTTTTTGGATATTTTCTCCAGTTGTGTTTACGTCTACCGGCGACCTTGTAAATTTTCTAGTCGCAGCAGCGCAGTAAAGACGCCACTCGGTCTGACGGGGGCATTACCTTATCGAACAGTTTTTCTGTATTCTCAAGTGACATGACACACGTGATTCTGGTTTTTCGGCCATTTTAAAGTGGACAGAAATTTCGCATAGCAGTTAGGCTTAATTAAATCAAATAATCATACGGTAAGGTTCAACGTTTATTTAAATGGGAATCGGTTTATTACAGTTAGGGGTCAGTGTAATTGCGAATTAAGGGAGTTATAGGCCTGTAATTCGATATAAGAGTAGGCCGTAGCGCTGCTTCCCGGGCAAAACTTCCGCCATAGCACACTGTATATGGCTTGTGGCCGTCTTCATTAGCCCAGTTTAGGAGCAGAACAGTAAAACGTTAATCCCATTTCATTTCATTTCCATTTCCATTTTGTAACTCCTTTGTAGTCAAATCACTACAAACACTTGCTCAAAGAAAGGCCTTGGGACGGTCGACTACCGGGGCTGGAGCAAGACGGAACCATTTCTAGAGATTACTAAGTAAGACGCCGGTCCACTAGTCTGGAGAGAGAGAGAGGGGCAACGTCCACTCGACACAAACTAAGTCATTTCGGGACTAAGAATATTTCAATAATTCGCTTGGGCGTAGGGGTCTTTAGCAGTGGGGGGGGCAGAGAACCCGGAAAAACCCCACGAGGTTGGACAAGCGACCCTACTCCTGATCACATGCAACCGGGGATTCGCAACCAACTAATCTGGAGGTCTCACGGATTTGCTCCCTGTGTAGGCAAAAAAACTTCCGCGGAATTTTCCGGGCATTGCTTCCCCTCGTCTATGGTGTAGGAGATAGAGCCCTGCAAAGACAGCTATCTAGTCGTTTGGGTGGAACGAAAAAAGGTTCATGGACTTCGATATAAGAGTAGCAAATTTGCCTCATAGCACACTGTACGATATATGCCTGTCTTCATTAGCCGAGTCAGTGTAGAACAGTAGGACGTTAAACCCCATTTCATTTATGATATAGATTGTTCAATAATGTGTACCCTATTAGTAACATATTCCTAAATTCGACCGGCGAGTTATTTATCATATTTATACCATTTCATTAACCGGATTTTCTATCTCGTCGTCTTATTACTCACCACAAACAATTGAGTCAAGGATTTTAAAATTTTAAACGGAACGGAAATTACAAGTTGGTAAATATGTCCGTGTCTTCTATTAAGATATATCGCGAACAATGTAGGCGTGGAAATACCCACGACCTTGCATTTATTTCTCAGAACAACACCACACAGAATACAATTAAAGGGGCATCATGTGAGATTGGATAACGAGCTGACAGTTCTCACTATAATAATTAAAAAGTAGATAATGTAAAGGGAATATGCTGACATTTTCAGTCAAATTACTCCACTATAAAGCGATATATTAGGCCTAGTCTCGATCATCATTAATATTCATCTTTTTGTCATCAGTTGTTTGTTTTTGACTGGTGGAAATAGTTTTGAGGTAAAGATTTTTGAGGAACGAAATTTGATTTATTGCGGACTAAGGATTTTATGAATGACGACAACATCCTAATGAAAATATGTAAATGTAATTAAAATATAGATTTTGCCATCCAAATCTTAGTATTTTTGGTATATAAACCTGAGAGTTGAATTTAGAAACTTTAAAATATGTATGTATATATCAACCTAAAGTTGACCTAAATTTATCTTCTTCAAAAATGTATCGTTGGCGAATTAAAAGGATTCCAGCATAAACATACAGTAAATTATATCACTGACAATTAAGTAATTTTATATTTGTATTGAAATTACTACGCTATATATGCATTCTGAATTGAACAAGGTGTATTCTGAAACAACACTAGTCCTTGCTTGTACAGTCACAATGCAACCTCCAAATCTCTCCTATTTCGAAATAAATCAACTGTTGCTCATGGTTTTCCATTAACAGTGTTAATACACTGATCTTTATATATAATAGCATTCACCACCTTTTAATCCCCGTAACAGATTTCCGTTGTGTAGGTTTAGTTCTGAATGGCCCCCGAAGCAAAGGTGTTAAGCTTTAATTGCATTTGATTATTATCTTTGTTGCATTATTATCTTAGTTGTATATTCTGTATATATGTGCCCACATTCATTTGTATCATTTGCTTGATAAAGAAGAGAGTATCCTCGTCACTTATTATACAACTTAGTAATTTTTTATCCATAAAATTGTACCTTGTGTTAACTTTTTAATCATAATGTAAAATGCTTTACTTCCTTCCTGTGCCAAGTAATCGATGACAGCTAAGCAGGAGCCAGATAATCGAACTCATGAACGTTTTCTGAATATTTTCCATTATACATACAATTATGGGAGTTTTTGGTTGACTTGCAGTAAGCACATAGCTTTTGTTTTATTGGTATTTATAGTTAGTCTCCACTGTCGAGACATGTTTACCCCTTTTGGCTAACTTAAGGAGAAGAGCTTGTCTCCATACAGAATCAAACGCTTTACGGCAATCAACAAATGCTACATATATTTTATCATGTTTGTTTTTTTTACGTATTTTTAAACCAGCGTTTTTAATATAAGTCAATTTTCTGATCTTCGGTGGTTTTCTCTATAGCCAAACCCCAAATTAGAGAGTTTGCTTTCTCTTAAGATTTTTTTAAACAAAGTATTGATCAGAGAGTTTAAAAAAAAAGGCTTACTTAGGTGGCTAGATATCGCAATACCTCTATAATTATTGGGATCAGATTTGTCACCTTTTTATGTACTGAAGTAATATATAGGTGTTTCAAAAAAAAAATCGGTTAATATTGACGTGGAAAGTATTTCATTACATAATTTAGTTATAATTGAGGTAATAACACTTTTTCCACATTTTAGCATTTCCGAATCTATACGATCTAGCCCTACTGCTTTATATCAATTTGTCCTGTGAATTAACGGATCTGTTTCAAATCTGTCTTTATATTAATTGTTTGGAATTAATTGTCCGGGGTTAAAATCTAGTTGGGTTGTAAAGAAATGAATATTAAACCCAGGAGGTTGGGAAGATGATCACCACACACGCCTAAACCGGTCGGCCTACACCAGGCCACTGAATGGAGGTGGAATAACACGAGTACAGGATGATCACCACACACGCCTAAACCGGTCGGCCTACACCAGACCACTGAATGGAGGTGGAATAACACGAGTACAGGATGATCACCACACACGCCTAAACCGGTCGGCCTACACCAGACTCTCGAATGGAGGTGGAATAACAAGAGTACAGTTAGAATGAATAAATTAATGAAATGGGGTGTAACGTCCTACTGTTATGCACTTAACATGAGCTAATTGAAGACGGGCATACGCCATACAGTGTGCTATGAGGGAAATTTTGCCCGGGCAGCGGCGCTACGGCCTACTCTTATATCGAATTCCAACTGCCAAGGGATCTTTTACGTGCACTCCAATGTGTACACGGGATCTCGGTTTTTCGTCCCATCCGAACGACTAGGCAGCTGTCCTTGTCAGGCCCTCCTTCTGCATCACTGACAAGGGGAAATCACGTCGGAAAATCGAAATGAACTTTCTCGGCCAATGCCGGGATCGAACACCCGACCTCAAGGCTAGCGAAACAGCGCCTTATCCACTTAGCCACCGTGATCCCCGCACAGTTCCCATGTGTGATCCCTGGGTTTTCTGGCGTGGTTCTCTCTTGTCAGTAATGCAGGACAGAGGGCCTGGCAACGGACATTGAATTGGATGAAAACCCGAGGTCTTGAGTACACATTGGCGTGCACGTAAAAGAATCGCTGAATTCTAAATAGGCCATAGCCCCGCTGCCTGGGCTAAATGCCCTGCATGGCGAATACACAGCTTCATTCGCCCAATAGAACAGCGGGTCGCTAAACCCCATTTCATTTCATTTTATTTCACCAAAAAAGCTGTGTGGTCAAGTTGATAGACGGTCGCCATCAATCTCGAAACCAGAAAAATTTTGGAGAATCGAATTTCTCTGGTGACACTGGGTAGCCATTTTCCCAGAAGGGACGAATCACACGACTGTCACGTGAGATGTATTTATTTTACGCGTCTGGATGACCGAACTACTTAAAAGTATACACACGGGTAGAAAAATAGATCTTTACAAAAACTTTAATTTGTACATTTAGGATCCAATTTTATTATGTCAGCGAGTTGACTTTGACTCAAGAATCATTTTACAACAAACGAAACGACGATCCGACCTCTAGCTTTCGAGAAATCGACCAAAAAAATAGATCAATCAGAGGTCAGAATGGGCGGGGCTTAGGTCTGAAGTAATTCGAACAAAATGGATTGTCTTTGGTCCCAGAGGCCTCCGGCCCCGCGGTTGACTCTTGGAACGAGATTGGGTCGCCATACGATTTTCCTTCCGTATAAGGCCCTGTATCCATAGGCTGTTCCCTTGTGGCGTGGTTTCGAATGTGGCAATGAGTACGTTGTATGTGGCAATGAGTAGGGTCGCCTGTCCAGCCTCGTGGGTTTTCTCCGGGTTCTCAAGTATCCTCCCACTGCTAATTAAAAGACCCCTATGTGCAAGCGAACTATTGAAATGAAATTGAACCATATGTTAGTCCTGAAATTACCTAGTTTGTGTCGAGTGGACGTTAACCCCCATTTCTCTCTCTTGTTTGTGATGTCAGATTATAAGATGTGAAACCAACTATGTATTGGTTATGGTTTTTCTTTTATGTTTTTAAGGTGTTATTGGGTCGCCATACGATTTTCCTTCCGTATAAGGCCCTGTATCCATAGGCGTGTTCCCTTGTGGCGTTGTGACCTTGTTCCCAGACCCTGTACCCGCGCGTATCCATAGGCTGTTCCCTTGTGGCGTGTGCAATGTACGATGTAAAGATAGGTAAAAGACAAGTCTACATACGAACGTTGATGAGAAAGCAAATTAACTCAATGCGAACCGTTTTTTTTTATTGATAGCTCAATGATGAACTCAACTACTTAAAGTCGGAAGGATGAGGAGGATGCCGCTATTGCATTCAGTGTCGGATTAACTTATTAACTTTGTGGGGAAGGGGGGCATACCAACTGTACGGGGGCCCTATTATCGTGTGTTCAAATTATTCGTACTTAGTATGTACACCCCCCCCTTTGAGTGTCTGGGGTGTTTTCCTTCAGGGTTTATTTCTTTTGAATAAGGATTAATTTCTGTGTATCTGAGACAATAATTTTTGGCAGCGATTTCATTGACGTTTTGAATTCGTTGACAAATTGAGTATTTTAAACAGACTCTTCCTCTTATGATGTTTTCATTTACTATGTTATTGAAATCAGGGATAAATATTAGTATGACTCAGAACTGTGGGGGGGGGGGGTTTAAATGTGGGGAGCCCGGGACATTTTTCCCCGCTATGCCCCCTCCCCTCCCTGATCAGGTACTGATTGTATTTATTTTCCTCCCTGGTGCTCATCTCAAAAGATAACATGTCTTCAGAAAAGGCCCATGGTACTGGGTCCGGCCATTTTTTGGAACTCGCAATGGACTGGGTGAATTTCAAACAAGTTTCCATACAATATCGCACTTGTAACGACGTGTTCCCTCTAGTGAAGTTGCAAAAAAATTGACATGTTCATTGTCTGTGTTCCCGGTCACAAGCCACATGTTCCGTGCACGAGGCCACATGTTCCCCGGGAACATCCTATGGGAACGGGCACGTTAAAAAACAAAGGTTCATTGTCCTTGTGGCGCGTCACAAGGGAACAAGGGAACACGCCACAAGGGAACACGCCACAAGGGAACAGCCTATGGATACAGGGCCTTAAAGGGACAATAACACTCTTGCTGGCTTGACAGGTCCAGAAAAAAAATTAGCCTTATTCTAACTACAAGATGTTTAAGTGTCCTACCTGTTGTGTAAATTATCCATTACAACCTATCTTACTTGTCCAGAGGGTTCGAAAATAAGTTTAAATCCAAGTTGCATTTGAAAGTACTTACGTAAGGCTTTTCAAACCATGTTACGGCATGTAGTTGAATTTTGCCAATTTTTAAAATTAGGTGTGTTAAGATGAAATTTGTATCATTTTTTAATTGAAATATTGTAAAATAGTACAAATTGTTGACCAGAATAAAGATTTGAACATATTATTCAGTTACAACAAGAGTGGTATTGGGGCTTTAAGTAGAGTTTATTCATTGTTGGGATTACATGAACACGATGCCCAGTCCATGATGTTATCAAATTGATTAAACTAAACATAGAACTATAAAACAGTCTACCATCCATTCACTAACGTCACATCAACATGATCGTAAACCGATGTGTTATAGTCTACAGATATTACGCCCAGATCTTAAGTCACACATGTCTTATCTCATCTCCTAGAAGAGCCCTTTTCCTGCACAGTTCAAGTACATTATAATCTAAATATTTAATGGTTTTTTAAGATCTCTTATTCAACTTTTATATAGTTAGAGTCGACGATTTAAAATGACTCAACACTGACGGTAA